>LUCG01040821.1:0-21554 GCA_001633085.1 Carthamus tinctorius | reverse complement strand
GAAGTTGAGAGTGAATGTAGGTTGATCCGATCCCAAATAGTTTATATGAAACACGAGCTCGTCGGGCAAATCGTCTTTTGTCCGCCAAACGACCCAACCAACACCGGCGTACACGAGCCCGTACTTGTGACCGCTAACGTTAATGCTCTTCACGAGCGGCAACCGGAAATCCCACTCGAGATCGGGATACAGAAAAGGCGCAACGAACCCTCCGCTTGCGGCATCGACGTGAATCGGGACGTCCCATCCTGTTTCTTCGTTTTTCTTCATTAAAAGCTCGTTAAGAAGCTTAACGTCTTCAAACTCTCCGGTCATTGTGGAACCAAGAATCGCGGCCACACATATCGTGTTTTCGTCCACCAATTCGACCGCCTTCACGGGATCCATCACATAGTAGCCTTCTTTCAATTTTACCTCTTTCAGTTCGACCTCGAAATACCTTGCAAACTTCTCCCAACAGACCTACGAAAACATAAATTTATCAATTATTTGAGTTGGTACTTATGTAAATTACTCAAAAAGCTCGTGAGATACCCGACTTGATCTGGGTTAGTAGAGCCCAACATCTAAGGAGGTCAAAAAAATACCTGGACATTCGAACCGGTGACAATATTGGGGTTATCACAAGTTTTTCCTTGCGATTTTCTTTTGGCTTGCCATTTCCGTTTGAAAGCGAGGCCGGCGAGCATTATCGCTTCTGATGATCCAACCGTTCCCACGCCGACGGCGGTATCGTCTTCTCCGATTGGAGCATGGAAAAGTCGAGCGATCATGTTTACGCACCGATTCTACAACGTTACACAACATATATTAACAAACTACATATCGGTAGATCAGCATATCGTTATTTATCAAACTCTACTTTCGAGTGAGATATATCAGGTTCGTTTGGTTTGGTCGGTCTTGTTTTGGACGAAAACCATACAATTTTAGTCTTCTTTATACCGTAAAATAAGAAATGAGAATTCATGATTTTTAAAATTATAAAGAGCGGCTATAGTCAACTTTTGTGTCAGTTGTAGCACAGTTAGTTCCAAGACAGTATATTAGAAAGAGTACAGGTATCGATAAGACCTGAAGTTCGGTGGTGACAGGATACTCGTCCATGTCAACGTAGTTCTTGTTGATCGACGACATTATAAGCTTATCGCACTCGGGCTCCATCCACGTCGTCACAAACGACGCCAAATTTAACCTCGGATTACCATCGAGCATTAACTCGTCGTTTATTATCTGATATGCTGCATCCTTGGGTATTGGTTGATCGGGCATCTTAAACCTACAATATATTTATCATTGCTCAAAATCATCCAAAAGCTACTCTATTTCAGCAATTTTAGTATTGACTATATTATTAAAATATTAACACATTTAATAAAATAATTTTTTTCTTTCAAATTTTCTTTTTTCAATTTCTCAAAATATTTAAAACATCTCCCATCACCTCTCAATAATTAAAAGTCAAAATCTCCAAACAGAATCACATCGATTATCCATTTTAGAGATTTCTGTATGCATTAATTATATTATTAAAATACTATATAGTTTTATTATCCTAGTAGATGCTTAAAGAATCATATAAGATAATAAAAGTTTAATCTTTTTGATGTAAATGAACTAGAAAGTGGTTTCTCTTACTTTCCATCAAGTTTTAGAGAAAGAGAAATTATATTTGCTTCTACCTTTTCAACCTATCCATCCTCCTACTCACTTGATTATTTGACAAGTGTTAAAATTTAGGAATGATACGAAGAAAGAGAAATAGTGCATTACACATGTTAAATAATAAGTGAGTAGGAGAATGGGTAGGTTAAAAAGGTAAGAGGAAATATAATTTCTCTTTAGAGAATTAAACCCCGCTTGACACAGATTTTAACATTCTTTTTTCTATTTTATTATTATTTTAACATTTTCTGTTTTTTAGGCTAATTGCATCCCTTATGGATTCTTAAATACATCTCTATCAATGATTTCTCCTCATATATATCAACATCACAACTTGTTTTTTACATTTTCAAATGTATATGGTGATCTGATTTTGATATCCATGCGGGTGCAAATAGCATTTCCCCTATATTATAGCTGTTGATGATGCTTTGGAATTCTCAATTTTACCTACCGGTTCGGGAAAAAAAAACGATATCAAATCTTTAAAAATTTGATAAAGTTAAAAGGGTTGACCCCAGGCACCCCACCGCACTTATCCCACAATCATCATAAAAAAGATAAGATAAATCAACACATGCATTCCCACTGAAAGAAGGGTGGTGCAAAAATATAATTATTTAGGGGGTGCTTCAGGTTTGGGATTGCTAATTTCAGCTATTTAACTTGTATATTCTGCTTTTTTGGGGGGATTACGTTTATCTAGGCTTCCGCTTAGACTACATCCTTGACAATTTGGAACTGAAAATTCGGTCGTCTGAGACTAAGTCTGGCCACAAAATGCGTACGAAGGGATTCGAACCTGGGATGAATGGGATACCATCCATACACCCACAGGTCTTACTGCTACGCTACAAACCTTATGGTTAACTTATATATTCTACTTATACAAAGCAGCACTGGTAAATTCGTAATAAGAATTTCTTGATAAGTTACTTTAATTTAATAACTTAGGCATTGTTTGGTAAAAATAAGTTAGCTTATAAGTCACCTTATAGGTCAGATACATGTTTGGATTGACCATAAGCTAGCTTATAAGTTAACTTGTAAACTAGTTTTTTGAAAAGCTACTCCCACCAACCTTTTGATAACTTATGGACTTTTTATTTTTTTATTCCAAATATACTCTTGCTAAGTTTTATACCACTAATTTTCAAACATGTCTTTTTTTGGTCCTTTTACGATCATAAGCTACATTATCACCTAGTTTTTGCTAAACGTAACTTATTCATCAGCTACCTTATCAGTGATCAACTACCTTAACTTATCAGCTAGTTTGCCAAACACCCGGTGCGGTACGTCATGACTCACTCCTTTCTACGTTATTTTGTCTTAGCTTATACATAAAACAAGAAAGGAGCAAAAAACACTTTTTTAGAAACTCACTTTCCTAAACCCCTAAATCAATAAGCATTTTTTTGCCAAAATCACTTTTGTAAAGCACTCCTCCCAAACACTTTTTATTAAAAAAAATGAATTGAGACCATGTAAGTTTGATAAATACTTTAAAAAAAAAAAAACATTAGTTTTTATAAAATGAAATAAGGAGATGGAAGATATGGGAAAGCCTAATCGCACCCTCATGATTGCTAGTTGCACCCTTGCTCTCCTCACACACATCAACATCACACACTGCTTTTTACATTTCCAATACAGTAAATGTCTTGATTCTGACATTAATAAGGGTGCAAATAGCAATCCTCGAAAGATATATATACCTGGGAAGAGATGTACGGACGTATCTAGAAGCGAAAGTAGAGTGCAGGTTTTGATCGTAATCGGCAACCGTACTGCTAATCACCATTTTTTTTTCCGGCCGGCGATTGATTGATTGTTTCCGGTCACCTCGTCGGAAAGTGTTGGACTGCTTTCATAATTGTAGAATGATGCACTTATTTATCAGCTTTCAAAGATGAAGTGCATTGATTCCCAAAAATTTTCAAAGATTACTTTTGGTCCCTGATATTTGCAGTTATTGACGGATTTCAGTCTTAAATTTTAAAAATTGGATTTAGTCCCTTATGTCCTTCTGGTTTATATGTTGTCTAGAAGAAGTGAACTTTTTTATATTAAGGGTGTGTTTGGCAAAAATAAGCTAGCTGATAAGTTAGTCCATCTAAACATGTATCATAAGCTAGTTTTTTGAAACGCTGATTTGAGTAGCTTTTTTCNTATGTCCTGGTTTATATATGTCTAGAAGTAGTGAACTTTTTTATATTAAGGTTGTGTTTGGCAAAAATAAGTTCTAGCTGATAAGCTAGTCAATCTAAACATGTATCATAAGCTAGCTTTTTGAAACGCTACTTTGAGTAGCTTNTTTACATATTCATAAGCTAGTTTTTGCCAAACATGATTTGTTCATAAGCTAGCTTATCAGCTAGTTTGCCAAACATAGCCTAAGATGGCTTTTGTTTTTTAAGAGATGTTAGAGTTTAATTTTACTTTTTCCTATCCTCACCTTAAAGTAGAGTACCACAACCATGAACTAACCCAATCTTTATCCTACTTTCTTTTAATTAAAATATAAAAGAGAGAAAGAAGGAGAGAGAGCGCGGCTTCACACGGGGTTTCCAACCCCGGAAGCCAACCCGTCGAATGAACCCGCTCACTGGCATACCACCAACACACCTCACCCGCTGAACCAAGTCGCTCAGAACTCGCTACCCGGTACTAGTGACCTAACCGGTCGTTTACCAAATTCTTACCAGGTAAACATTTACAGGCAAAAAAGTTCATATCCAACTGTCTTACTGTGTAACAACATCCTTGGTTTTGAAAACGGATTGTTGTTAAACATTTTAAACTTGATAAGCGCTTACCTAGTTCGTCCCCTATTACTTGATTAAAATATTTGGTGCCTTTATAATTTCATTAAAAAACTTAAGTAAAGGGATGCTTGTTTACCTCTTAATAATTTCATTAAGAGACAACCTTTAAATCGTCAAGAGATGAATGTTACTTAAAAAAAAAACTACGCCTCCTAATGGTTCTAAAGCTTTCTGAATGATTTTATATATTGGATCTCGCTTAACTATTCAATATCCTAATTTCATTATCAATTATCAAACAACCACATTTCATTTTACGTTACATCTTAGAGCCTCTTAATGATCTTGACCATTTAACCATTCTATAAAATCATCCAACAATTACGAAACAATACAAAAGTTTTTATATAGCAACAAGGTTTAAATTATGTTTGTCAACAATGAACTTCTTTTTTAAGTTTATTGAAAAGACCAATTGGTCCAATTCAAATGGCTATAAACATAATGCTTCAATAAGATTCATAAACTTTTTGAAAACTTTTTTTAATTCATAAAGTTTAGCGATTTGTTTTGATACACATTTAAAATATTATGAAATTTTGATATTTTTGTAACTCACTTTCATATTTCAGTTCTAAATGGTTCTAGGATCAGTTTTTTTTTTTGCTGAGACGAAGCATAATCAGTATTGAACTTATTCATAAAATTCAGTTTTCAATCTTATTAATTTGTTTTACTTTTTTAGGGGAAATGGTTCATCTAGACTTCGCCTAGACTATATTCTTGATAATTTAAAAATTAAATTATGATCGTTTGATATTAAATCTGACCACAAGATGCTAGTATTCTTACTCAAACTCGAGATAAATAAAATATTCCATCATATCTTTTTAAACTTTTTATCAATACACCATCATCCTTGTGGTTCTTGGTGTTAACTTTAAGGCCGTGTTTGGCAAAAAAAAGCTAGCTTATAGCTTATAAGCTAAATACAAATTGCATTAAAAAGTAACATACTTTCATCTAATTCTTATTTTTAGTAACGTGCTTTCAGAATTGCCATTTTGGTACTTGAGATGTAAAATGTCAAACTTTTAAATACCTAGTTTACCTATTCATCAGGTAACCGGTCAACTAATGATGATGTGTAATTTTAAAAATAAGATAAATTGCATAAAAACAATATACTTTCATATTTGGGTAACATACTTTTTAAACTATAATTTTGATACCTAATGTATAAATACCAAGTAAGATAATAAAAAAAGTTCCATATACTTTTTGGAAATTTTATATTTTTTTCAAAATCGACTTTGTTATTTTGAGGGAAATTTGTATTTTTTTTTTCAATTTCACATTGACTTTTTTAAGGTTTTTTTTTTAAATGATTGAGAATTTGAAAAAAAGAAATAATGATACAAAAGTTATGTCATAAATTTTGAAGAAAATGATAGGGACTTTTTCTATTAATTAAAAAATACGGATTTTTCAAAAAATGTTGTGAATTTCAAAAGAAAATGCAATATTATTAAATGATGAAATAGATTTTAAAAAAATATAAATTTCTTTAAAAATAATGTAGATATTCCCTTTTTTTTCTTATTTGGTGTTTATAAAATAAATAAATAATGCCACATAGGTCAAACCCTAATCCTAGATATCATTTTCAACTCATTAGGTAATTAGGTACTTAAAAGTTTGATATTTTACATCTCAAGTACTAAAATGCTTAAAAGTATGTAACCCGAAATAGGAATCAGATGAAACTATGTTACTTTTTAATGCAATTTGCCCTATAAGCTATTCCATCTAAACATGTACCATGTGCTAGCTTATTGAAACGTTACTTGGAGCTTTTTGTAGTTTTTTCCAGTTATACTCTTATTAATATTAACTATTAAATCTAAAGATACCATTTTTGGTCATTTTATATACATATAGTTTTTATTAAATATGATTTATTCATAAACTAACTTATCAATAAACAGCTAACATATCAGTTAACAGCTAACTTATCAGTTAGTTTGTCAAGCACATCCCATGATGCATAGAAAATTGATACTAGACGATTTTTCTAGATATATGATAAAATGATGAGGTGTAAGAGCTTTGGTCATTTTGTATGAACACGTGTAGCATTCGATAGATAACCATGGTTGACCAAAATTGAGGTGGCATTTAACAACTAACAAAGCATTCATGAAATTTATGTGCCATTTACAAGTTTAAAAATAGACATTTATTTCTGGCTTTTTGCAAATAAAATTTGTTTGGCTATAAAAGATTTATTACTTAATATTTAAGTGCTCTTTTTGGATATTAGAAATTACAACAAGAATCGTTATCAAAACGGATTGATTTATCATCTAACCGAAAAGATATTAGTACAACACAAAGACAATGAGTAATCTAACAAATACTATTAATGGTAAGTCGAGTCTTGAACTACAGACTTGGCCAACAAGTTTGGTTCATCAACCATCCTACCTCTTTATTGGTGTGAAAACGTGTACAACATGTCAGCATAGGTAATTACATTTTATTGGTACACTGCTTGTTTTACTGATTCTTCAACATGCTAGATGATGAGGTAAGACAAAATGATTGTCTACATCAAAGTTTAAAGGTTGAAATGAAGAATACCATGATATGTGGATCAACCACTCAGAATAAGACACGTTAAAGTTGGACAGATAACATTTAATGCATTGGTGGCTATAAAAAAGGTCACCCTTGCCATCAAATGCAAATCACCCATTTTTGAAACATCATTTGGGTGTTTCTGAAGTAAATTCGTCATCATCATTTGAAGAACTTTCTTAGTTGTTCGAATCTAAAAGATTAACTTTCTCCTTTTCTCGCTTCCGGTTAGCAAATTTGCTACATTTAGATTGTTTAATATCAAGTCAAAGCAATCTTCTCAACCTAGAAGAGAACTCCCAGATCTTCTTTTTCTTCATAAGAACCAAAAGTCTTACCTTCTTAACTTCAACAACAAACATGTAATTATTGTTTTTGTACAAAATATAGAAGAAAGAATTGAAATTTTGTAAATATGTGTCTGTATTCAACTCCTTCTACAAACACTTCATGTATATGTCATCGCTTTCTAAGACCAATAAGTTGTTATAGACAAACGCATGGAATTATAGATGATTGGAAAATAAAAGCATGCTTAGGCTCGTTATTGCTTGCTCAAACTAATTGAGATCGACAACATCATGAAGATCCAATCTAGACAACCCTCGATCTCCTTCTCGCTTTCAGTAGAACTATGAACAATTTGTTGTAAATGTGGTTGAAGCAACTTCAATCATTTTTTCCTTTCAAATTTCAAATATATCCAAAATTTCGATTATCATTTTTATTAAAAATTCCATTGTATTTTGAATCTTACATGGAGAATTACATAAAAAAGCTTCTCCATAATTATTTATCATAGTATGGAAAATATATTTTTTTAAAAATAGAGGTGGGTTCATATGAGAACGATGTTAATTTAAGAAAGTGAGGACGAATCTCAGCCACACATTTTCGGTTACGATGGACGCGATCACGGAGGATTGATGGAGGGTGAGATGATTAAAGGAGGGTGACCGGGCCAAAGTCGCATTTGTTGACCGGATGAGTGGTTGATAATCGTTCTTGCGTTTTCTTAAAAAGTTATATTTCTGTATGAACCTTCCACTCAAAAAATAAAATTAATGTTCTATAGTCTAAAAGATGAGAACATATATCAAAATGAAATGTATTACTTTTTGGGAACATACGACTTATCTTATACACTTAATAGAATAAAGGATGCATTCTAACTTTGCAAAAAAAATATTCTTGAAAAATATCAATCATTATTTTTTAGATGCCTTGTTGTAAATACCATGATGACTTTTGGGACCAAATGTTAGAATAAGAACAATAAAAACCTAGTTAAAAATTAATTTTGAGATAATGATTGCTTCTGTGTGAATCTCGAAAATAATAAACAATATTGGGTTCAATTAGAATTGTTCTAGCATCAGGTTGTGTTTGGCAAAAATAGGCTAACTGAGAAGTTAGTCCATTCAAACATGTACCATAAACTAGCTTATTGAAACGCTAGTTGGAGTAGTGTTTTAGGAGCTTTTTGTAGCTTTTTCTAATTATACCTTTATTAATATTAATTATTAATCCAAAGATATCCTTTTTGGTCATTTACGTACTCATAATAAGCTAGTTTTTGTCAAACATAATTTATTCATAAGCTAGCTTATCAACTATCAGCTACAAGCTAGCTTATTAGCTAGATTTCCAACCATAGCCTAAAACTATAGGAATGATGACATTGGCTCTTAGTAGGATTACATTATTTTTTACTATTGGGACCAAGCCTACTAGAATGAGTGAGGGACTCGTTGCAATTGGCTGTTGTAACCATATGCACACGTGATTGATATGCTATATACTATTTTGAAAAATGATTAAATATGTGGGAGCAGGAATGGTAGTTCGCATAATGTTTTAAAACATGTCATCGTGTAGACATAGTTCTTTAAAAGACGATCAATAAAAAACCCAACTCATAATATGGTAATTTTCAATGCATTTAGCTTAGATGCCACAACACACATAACAAGTTACACATATAAGTACAAGGGACATAGATGTAAAAATACATATGGTTTTAATAAACTAATTATTTGATTATGACTATAAGGGATCGTTTATCCAAACTCTTGTCCGATAAATACTTACCGGTACAAATCAACACTCTAACTCACTTAACCTTATAAGATTGTAGTTCATCAAAATGGTATTACATGCAACAATTTATCTGATAAGTATTTATAGGATAAGAGTCGTCACCCTCACAGGCCTCACTCACCAGACAAGATCATCGACCATTGCAATGTTCGCTTGGTAAGTAAATGACCCAGTAAGTGTTTACCGGTAAACGTTAAGTAACGTCCCCTAAATCTTCGTCACAAAACTCACTTCAAAACGGACCTCCAAATACCACTTGCCACCTAAACCCTAGACGAAAGATGAACCCCATAAATGGAGGACTGAACTGTTCATTTTTCAAAGTATAGGGGCTGTTCCAGACATTATATATTCTCATCATATTCTTCTGCTAATTTGCCAAAATTGAAATTGTTTTTCCCCTCTTCTCTGTAAATTGCAAAACCTCAGCGCTGCAGAAGACAATTTCTGGTTGGATTCTAATCAGTTCATCGTTCGTAGCTATCGAACTTCTGCTATTGAACTCAATCGTATTCACAATCGGTATCTTCTGTTCCATGATTTGTTTCTGCTCAGTTATTTTGCGATTAATTTCATACTCAATTATCGAATTGCATTTGCACTATAGCTCTTCTGTTCAGTTGAATTACTGTATAGAAGTGATTCATTGTGTGTGTGTTTATGGACGTCTATTTGTGTGTGTATGTATTTGTTAATATGGAGTTATGCTTATTTTGGACAGAGATGAATGGAGGACATGAAAAACAGCGAATTAGGGCATGAACATAGTTGAATTACATTAGAAAACCTAGGAATACAAGTAATTAGGAGCAACAATGGCGGATGAATCACCGGTAGGAGAAGAGCCACTGGAATCAACCCCAACATTATTTCCTGTCTTCAACCAAAAACCTACAACAGGGTCCGACCCAATAAACCATCTTGAACTCTCCAAATCCAATGCACCTGGTTGGCTCAGCAACACCAGCTTCACCGCCGACCTCTCAACCATCAACACGGTCGTGTCCTCTCGCATCTACCATTATAGTGAACCTGAAGAAGTAGAAGAAGAAGAAGCAGTGACAGAACAAGAAGAAAGGCGGCCGGAGGCTCGTTACGAATTGGTGGATTCGTCAGCATCGGATCAGGATGAGGACCTTGGTGAGAGTAGCCGGAGCGGCAACAAGAAGGAGAAACGGAAACGGAGAAAGAGGAAGAAGGGAGAGCATGGTGATTACGAACATGGGCCTTCGTCTAGGAAGCAGAACATTCAATCTTGGGCAAATAATGCTTCCAGTTCATCTGCAAATAAAGAATATTACTTCGATTCTCGCGGTGATCGTGATAATTTGGCTTTCGGTTCTCTTTACAGGTGAAACTACTAATTCCTTTTAAAAGTTTCAGGATTTTGTGATTAGATAAATATGTGGCAACCACCCATCTTACCATCAAACTCATCAGTTTGAAATATATGGGAGTGATAATGGTTATGAGTAGAGATAGCATTTATTGGGTGCTATAGATTCTTAAAAATCAAAATTTATATTGTTCTATAAATTCTTGTCATCTGTTTGAACCCTTTTCTGTAATTTCGGGATAAAATCTTGAAAATGGATTGTGATTATTGCAACTTGGAATGAGATATAACCGGACAAAGCTGAATATAACATTTATCATTAATAAATAATAATCATTTTTTCTTGCAGAAACTTTTAACAGTGTCTCTAAATCTGATTATTTGATGCTAAATAATCAGAAACTCATGTTCACTTCTACCTAAATACTCAACTGCTTATTGCGGCTTTAGCTTAAGCGCATGGCCAAACACACCATGTTATGTTCTTGTGTGTGGAAATCATTTAACAGAAAGATAAAATAAGACGCACTTTCACATTTTGGGGTAAAAACTTGTACCTTTAGAATTTGAAATTGATATGTTGTAAACAATAATCTAACACACAAGTTTTCAATTGAAGGGGTTTTCGTGATGATTAAAGAATCATACCATTCAAAAGTGGAATTGCCCCCTCTTGTTCCTATAAAGAAACAAGGACAACTTATTGCAATGTGTTACTCCTAACCCTAGAATGAGATTGCTTGTATGATTTGTATTTCTGTATATGATTTTGAAATGATTGTTTTGTTACTACAACGCAGAATGGATGTTGCCCGTTACAAGTCATTTGACGGAAGCAAGTCTTCTGGGTTTAACAACAATGCACACCGTTCTTCGAATATGAGGAATTGGGAGTTTGATAGGGATAACGATGTAAATGCATTAGAAAGTAAACTTAGGTCCGAAGGTCGTTACTGGTCTGCTAAGTATGCTGCTTTAGAGCACCATAAGAACTTTAAGCGGTTTAGAATTGTTGCTCCTAAAGAATCAGCCCCAGAAACTAGTGCTGATTTCATACCACTGCCGGATGAGCCAACTTCTTCTGATGGTCAACAAAGAGATCCCTCATTGGTTGAGGAATCATGGGAAGATGAGGTGCTACGGAAGACAAAGGAGTTTAATAGAATGACTAGGGAGCAGCCGTATAATGAAAAGATTTGGTTAGAATTTGCCAACTTCCAAGATAAGGTTGAAAGCAGGCAGCCACAAAGAGGTGCTCGTTTACAAACATTAGAGAAGAAGATCAGCATATTGGAGAAGGCAGCAGAGCTTAATCCCGATAATGAGGAACTGCTTCTAGCTCTTATGAATGCATATCAAAGAAGAGATAATAATGACGTCTTGATTGGTAGATGGGAGAAGCTACTTACACATCATTCAGGGAGTTACAAGTTGTGGAGGGAGTTTCTGCATCTTGTTCAGGGGGATTTTTCCAAATTCAAGGTTTCTGAAGTAAGGAAGATGTTTGCCAATGCTATACAGGCTTTGTCAGCTGCATGCAGCAAGCAGCATAGGCAGGTGCACATTTTTAGATGTTTATGCAATAGCTTCTTCATGAAATTGAAGCTGTAAAAAGCTTCTTGCTTGTTTTGTTGAGGAAGCTTCAAACACAATTAATCATCTCTAATAACTCCTTAGTGCTAAAAAATGAACAACTCTTTCCAGCTTCTTCTTGTTATTTTAAGATAAATAGTCCTGTCAGTAATGTAGGAGAAGGGTTTAACGAAACATTAAGCCTATTGGTTCAGAATGGATGGCTGTGGTGGTCTGCTGACATAAGTTGTTTGTTTTTGTCAAGAAAATTGCAGTTTGGTATTACTATTGTAGTGGATTTTAAGAATTTTGGAAGGAAGATTTAACACTGGCCCAAGTTTCATTATTTAAAGAAACAAAGTAGGTCTTATAATTCATACCTTAAGGGAACATTTGTGGCGTATTCTTGAAACCACAATTGAATGTATGTGCATGCCTAACCATGCAACCATTCATAAGATGGTAATACCAAGCGGTTGTTTCTTTTGCTCATAACAAGCCATTGAATGGTTTTGCCCATACTCATTTATCCATCTCCTAATGATTATTGTTTGTCTCGTTATCGGATTGGGTCTTAATAGTTTAACTTGGCCATTAAGTGCAGACCTGTGAAGGGACTGTTTCATAAAATATCGGAAGTGCAATGCTTGATAATCGATTTTCTTTCCTAACTGGATCTATTTCAATTTTGTTGGAAACCTAAAAGTAGTATGCAAAAAAGAAAGAAGGATTTCTGTATACATATAATAGGATATTACTGTGACAACTGGCTGCCTGGGATCCAAAACTAGAACTAGCTGGATGGAGTAGACATATTCTAGTTAAATAAGTAATAATCCTCCCATGGCATGCTTGAATCTTTTATAGTAAGAATAAGTTGAAAACCCGGTTGATATAATCCTTACAACACAATACATCATTTCAGAATCGAAATAAAAAGTCCGTTTTTATGGTGTGTTTTTCTTATCCAGAAAGTTCAGGGGCCATTTGAAAAACTGGTAATGTTTGTCCAGTTCAGTGATCTTGTTCAATTATAGGAAGCCACAAATATTCATGAATTTTAAGACAATCTTACTTTTACTGATAAAATAGTGAATTGGGTCATCTATAAATACAAGAAGCAAAACTTTGGCATTGAGAAACACCCCTCATTTCGTCTCTCTCTTTATCCTTAATATGCTCTACACAAGCAGCCCATGTTAAACGTTCAATTTTTAGGTGATACTTCTTATCTTAAATAATAATAAGTTTATCCTATGTACTGGACGGAGCTCTTGTACTTTGGAGAGTTTGAAACACTATTCTGGATGAGAAGTAGTTGGAGATGAATAATCATTGCTAACCTAGTTGGTTGATTCAGCAACAATTTGTACTGGTCAAGATTGTTTAAGTGCTCATAGTTGAAAAGGTTGCACCAATGCTGTGCAGAATAAAGAAAAGCTAGATTAGATGAACTAATGTTATCCATGGAGAAATTGGGCTCCTTGAAACAAAGGACACATGTCAAACAAATTTGGTTAATCAGAAATGAAGTCCCATTTTCGAAACTCGTATGTTACTGAATAAATGAAGTTGAAAGTTAGGTATTTTTACTACAAACAAAATGGATAGACAAGGGTATGGTGTGAATTGGCTAAAAAACTTGGGACGTTGGAATTTGGTCTTTCTTTCATCTAAATCTAGCATATTTTTTTCTTCCCTTTACTGTCTAATTTCTGTGTCTTTCACTCTCGAGCATCTTAATGATGGAAAATCTGGAACGGTTTATTGTCTCTTGGATGCTGCTAATTCTTATTTTTCTGGTCTTCTTTGTTGGCATGTATTGATGCAGGCTCTCCAGAATGTTAAACCCTCTGCCGACCCTCTTCTAATTCAACAAGAACTTGGACTGGTTAATGTATTTGTCAGTTTATGCCGGTTTGAGTGGCAGACGGGCCATCAAGAATTGGCTACAGCTTTGTTTCAGGCAGAGATAGAATACAGTTTGTTCTGCCCATCTTTACTTCTTTCTAAGCAAGGTAAGCACAGACTATTTGAGTACTTCTGGAATAGTACTGGTGCAAGAATTGGAGAGTACGGGGCTCTTGGCTGGTCAACTTGGCTGGAAAAAGAGGAAGAACAACGCCAGAAGGTAATGATGAAGGAGTCTTCCACTACTGTAGATGAAGGGGGCTGGACAGGGTGGCATGAACCTAAAAGTGAAGGTGCTGCTGAACGTCAAGACAATGTATCAGTTGATGATGTGGATATGGAAGGAACTGACGATGAACCTAACACAGATGATATGGAACAGAAAGATGATACCGAGGCTTTGATGAAGTTGCTTGGTATCAATGCTGATACTGAAGCTAATGGTGAGGTCCAGGATGTTTCAACGTGGGTTAGATGGTCAGAAGAAGAGTTAATAAGAGACTCTGATCAATGGATTCCTGTTCGCACAGAATCAGGTGCCTTTCTATTCTTTTTCTCTACTTCACTTATTAATGATAGTTGTGCTTTCTTAGCTGTTATCGTAGAATAAATCTAAGTTATCCATGGGGAAGTTAACTCTAGAGGACAAGATTCGTTCAAAATGAGCGAGAGATTAGTACCCTGTTTTAGTATACGGTACTCCATAGATCATGTTTCTCCCGTAGACAAACACGGGCAATTGGAGAGAAATTAATGTCATTTACTACGTTGTAAGAAATGATCTTAACATTCTAGTACTATTTGGGGGATTAGAGATTGTGCCTCAGTTTAACAGGTGCAGGCCAAAAAGTTCTGCCACTTTGGAGATTTTGCCTAAATTGAAACAGGATCAAAGCATAAGGCTTTCCTGCAAAAGTCTCAAAGCAACATTGATCATAATAAGAATCCTACTCTTCAAACATTGCTTGCCTACCCTAATTAGCTTGTGACATATCCTCTGTTGGGTGGGTCTTTTGCAGGGGTTGGAGGATTTTCAATTTACTGATTTGATTTGCGACTATGCGTAATTGTTACTATTCAGCTGTTACATATTGCTTGCATAAATAAAAACGTATACATATTTTTTCTGTTGTCAGCATGATAACTAGTGGTTTGTGATTGTAAAAATCAGGGAACTCACTTGCAGATGGACTCATAGATAAAGAAGGTGATGAGCAACTTCTGAGAGCGGTATTATTTGAGGATGTCAGTGAGTACTTGTTCTCAATAACTACAGATGAAGTCCGTTTGTCATTGGTGTACCAGTTCATTGATTTCTTTGGGGGAAGAATTTCACAGTGGTGAGTTTCTTAATTTCTTACTTCGGTCAGCTGTTTACATGTGTATTTTGATCGCACTTATTCACCATCTGAGGGTATCTTATAACTAATGCCAATTATATCTTCTAAGAAAATTCTGTTTCTTCTTTGTTTGTTTATGCTTCTACCCTTTCTTCAATACATGTTTACTGCTTTTGTTTCAGACAGATTTTTAGTTGGTTTCCTGCATTAGTAGAGAGAAGGAATAGAAGTAGAACCCATTTTAAGACGACCTCAAGGAAGAAACTTATACAAAGCGTTGTTTGCCAACATTGAATCATAATGAAGAGTGAGACATTTAGGAAATTTCTGGTTAAAGGACAAAGTGAGGATATGGGCACCTCCAATAGCTTTTCCCCTTATGAGGAGGTCGGTTTTGACGGACTCATGCAAAACTTTAGGTTGATGATTATGTCAGACAATATCCAGGTGAAATTATTTTGCACCATCTATGCATATCACTTGTGGCTAACTAAAGAAAATAATTCTTCATTCTCTGTAGGTCTTCAAGTAACAGTCCCAGTTGCGCTGAGGGAACACTGATGATGGAGTCACTGCCAGATTCTGTGTTAGATGACTTGAGAAAGGTTCAGGAGATGTTGAGAAAAACAGATGGCTGTCACAGCAGTTACAGTGTAGAAGATATTCTGAGTAGTTCCGATAACATAAATATGAGGAGTGAGATGATGAAATTTGTTCGAAATGTTACCTTGCAATGCTTAAATGTATTTCCACATGATCACATCTTAAAAGAAGTTGCGCTTGTTGCTGAGGAGCTATCAAATACAAGGATGAATTCTTGTAGCTCTGCAATCACTCCGTGTCGGACATTGGCAAAGAGCCTCATAAAAAGCAACCGTCAGGTATGCAACATTTATTCTCAATATCAAACACTATTTTCAATTTGAAATATTATATTGCTATCTTTAATTCTCATACTAATAAGTAGCAAAATGTGAACTATTCCTAGCAGACGTTTTGAATAAAGTGATGACTTTTGTTTGATTAATTTTGGTCGGAAAACAACTTTTTATGCTGCAATCTCTTTGCCTTCAACATAAAGTTTTCTGAACTGAGGATTTTGTTTTTGTAATAGTATTCTATTTAGTTATCCGTCCATGTTTTGCAACGATTGTAATCTTTTGTTGATTTTGTAGACCGCTAGATCATTATGGTTAGATCCATCGGATAACCTAACCTTATCATTGCAATCTCAAATCTGTGATTTGCTTCTATTCTGCCTGTTTTTTCTGCATGTGCTGCTTTATGACTTGCATGCCTGTTCGAGCAACTTGTACTACCTTGGTTGCTGTTGCTGGTTTTATCTCGAGCCTAAACTTTCTAATATTCTATCTTTGCATGAATACTGCTTCTTCATATCATTCCTGATCCAAGACGGTGTATATTGCTGGTTGTTATTTTTAACGCTGCTCTACTTTCTGATTAAATATGCTTTGCTGGTAAAAACTTTAAATCACTTTTTGGTGACAATTTTAGAGGGCTTTTCTTCTGAACAGTTGCAAGCTATTTCACCAAGTACTTGTAATCAATTATGGAGTGCACGATTCCCAATTAGATTGCATTCTTCCAATCCCAAGGGATTTTTATTTTGGATTGGAACCGTGTTACATAAAATTGAACTTCTTCTGTATCCTTTAATTTATTTGAGATTTGAGTAAAAACGAAGTTCCTAAGTTATAAAGAGATGATGGAATACAAGGCCTGGTCCAGCTCTATACTGAGGCAACCCTACCGTTTATGTGGCAAGATGGTTAATTATAAAATATTCTTTGATATCACATATCAAATGTATTTTCACATTGTGTTTTCTTTTGAATTCCTAGCAACGTGATATTCAAATCTTTCTCTTGTAAACTCGGTCCATACTTGATTTTTCCTGGGACAGGATGTACATCTATGTGGTGTTTATGCGAGAAGGGAGGCTGCATTTGGGAACGTAGACTATGCAAGAAGGGCATTTGACATGGCATTGTTATCTATTGAAGGGCTTCCTTGGGTAAGATGATCTTTAGAACACTATCTTGATAACTTTCTCTATGCGTTTCCATACATATCTGTAGTTTAGTGTATATAGCTTCAAGTATACTTCCTAGTCTCATGAAACTACAATATAGACCCTAAACGCATGTTAATAAAAGTTTAGAAACATACGAAAAATAGTGAAATATCTAAAGTAACCTTTCATGGTGACAAATGTTTTTTGGTTGTGTGCGTGTGTGTGTTGGGGGGAGGGGGTTGTAGGTTTTATCTCTTTACTTTTCTATTAAGGTAATCATTGTGGATGATAGGGATCGGGATAAAAGAGTCCACAATGCTAAAGTGTTAAAGGTGTATAAAAGAAGGGCTAAAAAGGGACAATCCGAAAATGGGTAAAACGGTTGGAGGAGAGAGTTTATTTTGAGGAGAGGAGGCAGTATATGGGGTCAGTTTTTGATTTCTGTTTTGGTAATTGGCTCTGGCCTTAGTGCTATGAGAAGGGAAGATTCCCCATTGAATTCTGTATCAATTTCATTCTTAATTTCTCATTCCCCATCATTGGTCCTACCTACCTGTGAGCCTTCGATGCCTCAAATGGAGACGCGTTCTCAGCAAACTTGTGTGGATAAACATGAGGAACAGATTCTGAAACTTCAATCGGATGTTTTGGAGATTAAAACAGCAGTGCAGGCTATTGAATCCGAGATGAAGAGTGAAGCTGAATTCTGAAATTTCGTTATGGCGTGCAAAACATGATAAACAGCCTGTTCAGGAAATCAGTGTTTCTTCTGGTGTTTCCAATAGTTCTTTCAACTCAGCTATACCTTCTTCAGGGTGCTCCTTCTGGTGTTTCCAAATTAATAGTCACAAATACTTTTGTAATGAAAGTAATTTGGAAGCAGGTAGTTTTAGCTTATAAATTTGCCTCAAAAGGAGATATTGCAATTAATATGATACATTAAATGGAAGTTGTCAAAATTTCATGGATAACGTGAGTGTTTATGTAAAGTACTGGCAATGTGGTTCTGTTGTCCCTTGATAGAATTACTTGAGAAAAATAGGAACAATTCCTTTCAAGTTGAGAAGCGTCTGTTTAGTGAACACAATTTTAGAGAAGTTTATGAATCCCTGGTTACTTTTTTGATAAATCCAATTGTTATTTGTTAATTGACTACGTGGAGGACATGTAACTACTAGATGGCCAGTTAAGCGGCTTAACTAATCAAAGAGGTGGGCCGGCCGGCCGCTTAAGCGCCCTTATGCGAGGATTTATAGAACACATTGGCTTGGATAATGGTTTTCAAAGCTTTTTGGATGCCAATTCTTGATGTGTATAGTTGGCCAATGGGCTGTGCATGCACAATATTTTGTTTGTTGTTGCTTGTTAGTGATTTTCTATCGGCTAGCTTTGGGATGACAACGGCTTACTGCTCATGGTACTCACACATGTAGTAGAGGCTTGAATAGATAAAATACATTTTATTTTCTAATATTTTCTTTACTACTTCAAAACTATATCTTTGTACCTTTTTGCATTCTGGAGATGTTACTAATTTATTGATTTCTTTTTCCAAGCAGGATGCTAAATCAAATGCGTCACTTTTATTTCTTTGGTATGCGGAAGTGGAGCTTGCCGGTAGTTCTTCTGGGAGCTCAGACTCATTACCACGTGCATTGCACATTCTTTCTTGCTTGGGATGTGGGATAAAGTATAGTCCGTATAAAAGTCAACCATCAAGTTTGCAACTGCTGAGGGCACGCCAAGGATTCAAAGAACATATAAGGATGATACAGGCGACATGGATACGTGGGACTATAGATGATAATTCTGTTGCTTTTGTTTGTTCAGCTGCTTTGTTTGAAGAGCTGACTACTGGATGGGAAGCTAGTGTGGAAGTTCTCAATCAGGCTCTTTCCACAGTGCTTCCAGGTGATTTGACGAACTTTTGTTTGTTTAACAATTTGGCTACATTCTTCCTTCAATGCCCTTTGCGATACATTTTCCTACTAAAGAACATCNGTGTTTCCTTTGGATTCTATTTATATATATATATATATATATATATATATATATATATTCAGGAACTTGTAATTTTGGTAAATAGGAACTTAAAAATGCATTGTGTGCCATTATAGAGATGCTGCCTGATCTGAGTATGCTACTTGCATAGTAGATTCAGCCATTACTATCAAAGCGTCTTTCCACTTGAGATACGTTGATTTGCACTCTTTCTATTGACGACTGATTATTAAATCCATTTATGCCTGATTTAGAGCTTACTGTGCAGTCTTGTGGTATATGCAATTTCCTTTAATTTTCTCGTCCGTTTAACTTATTACCATGATAAACATTAACAACTTTTAAGTATGATGTGTAAAATGAAAAAGGAGACACAACCATTTACTATTTTGTTAGTTGCTCCTTTGCTCTTTTCACTTCCATCATATATACAATTATGCTTTTCGAGAACCTTCCCTTTTACTGTTAGAAATCCCATCTCACTTAACCATTTCAAAAGCTATATTAATCCAAGAGGACTTTAACTTGTGAAAACTTGTTTAGCCTTTTTATTTAGATAGTAAACAGGCCTTCACTTTACATGATTAGAGTAAAGTTAAGAAACTTATTGTACTTTTTTATTCGGTGACTTTATCTACTGATGAGGTAATCATGTTGACCGTTACACGGATGTGGGTGAATTTGTCTAGTCATGGCTAACGTAATCTCTCTAAATGCAGAAAGAAGAAGCCAAACTCATCAACTTGAATTATTATTCAACTTTTATGTGCGCTTACTCTGGAAGCATCATTCTCAATCAGAATTAGCAAATGTTTGGAATTTTGTTGTGCGAGGGTTGCAGATATATCCATTCAGCCCTAAACTCCACAATGCAATTGTTCAAATTGGACATCTTCACACATCACCCAGTAAGCTGCGATGGATCATTGACGACTACTTACACAAGTAAGATAAGATGTGTTGCCTCTATATTTGACAATATATTTGTGATATATCTTCTTGTATGAGGTAATTATAGAGCCAATTGTATTTTTAGTGTGAACTTTTGCACTCAAATTGCAATTTCCTATAACATGATACTCCTGTTTTGGCATACAATTGCACATAGTGATATAGCTAGTATCATAATATACGAATTAGTTAATACCCAAGTTTCATGCTCTGCTATTGTATCCTCTGTTATCTGGAAGCAAATAAACTGTTGTAATATTGTGGCTTTTGTTTTACTACTAAATCCTCTTCTTCGACCACTTTCAGGAAACCTTCGGTAACACTTTGTCTCTTTGCATTGACGTATGAGATTACTAGAGGAAGTTCCCATCATAGAGTACATAGAATCTTTGAAAGGGCATTGGCTGACAACACGTTGCGAAATTCTGTACTTCTGTGGCGTTTGTACATATCATATGAGATCCATGTAGCAAGTGACCCGGCTGCAGCCAGACGAATTTACTTCCGTGCTATCCACACATGCCCATGGTGAGATCTTGATCATTTATGACTGAAGCATTTTGTTTTTCAAATTAACTGGTCTTAAAATGGAAAGCATGTTGATTTCCTTTTGTCAATATATGCTATAACTTTCCATGCTTCAATGACCTGCAAAGTGATGATTTGAAAAAGTACATTTATATATCGTCTAAAATCTGTAAGGTTTTGGCAGAATCCCTTTTAGACTCTGTTTCTAGCGGCCAGATCTTCTAGATGCATTCCCTACATCTTAAATAATCTTTTTCTAGTTGCTAAGAAACAATTTGGAGATCCTCCACAAGAAATACGAGGTTATACTTGGTAGTGCCACTGATGGGGTCAATTCGATTACGCTCTAAAAAGAAATACTTGAATATCAATCCCATAAGCTAGCTTATCTTTTGAGCTTATTGAACAAGGCCCGTTTGGTAAGCCATAAGCTAGTTAAAAAAGAAGCTACTTCAGCTTAACTCTTTAATAAGACCGAGGGATGTTTTTTTAACTTTTTTCCAGTTATGCCCCTTATGTTAGTATTGAGTAATTTTCAACGTCATTTTAGGTCATTTTACATTGTCATATAGTTTATGAGTTAGTTTTCACCAATTGTGACTAGCTTATTAGCCAATAGCTAGTTATTCAGTTAACATCTAGCTTATCAACTAATTTGCCAAACATAGCCTTGTACAAATGTGTGTGTGTGTGTGTCTCTCTCTCTC
>LUCG01040762.1:0-12249 GCA_001633085.1 Carthamus tinctorius | reverse complement strand
AATTGTTGTTCAACTAAACATAATAAACATATATATGTATATATATATAATATAGCGGAACCGGTTCCGGCGGGTACCCAGCGGTTAGCGGTTCCAAAAAAATAAAAACCGGAACCGGTCCAGATCGGTTCCGTATTTTAGGAACCGGAACCGGAACCACTCACATCGGTTCCGGTTCCAAAGGCGGGTACCCGGTTCCGATGCTCACCCCTAATTACAATGATATGCAGCGGAAGCAGATGAAATAGAATGCAACTATGTTGAGTGAATCCAATACAATAATCAAACAATAAGAATGAAAAGAAAGTGATTACTGAAATTGGGATGAACACCAAGAACATGTAGTAGTGTGTGAGACTTCAAAGGATTTTCTCAATTGTATAACTTGAAAAGCATTACTGAATACAAAGACCTACCCGCTATTTATACATACTCCTAACTACCAAAGCTACACGATCTTGACACGTGTCTTCATCAGGTACGTTGAAAGTAAGTCGGTTAAGAGTAGATCATGTGAGGGGCACGTGCGGCTAACGGTCTTTGATTCACAAACACACAACAGACACTTTACGGAAGATGATCTTGCATAACCTCTGTCAACAGGCTCAGAGGCTCTGTCAACTCTCTCAAAAGCTCTGTCAACACTTCGTCATTCAGAGGTCCAGTTCCATAGACCCTCTGTCGACTCCTCCAGAGGCTCTGTGCTTCTTTACTTGTAAAGCATTGTTCTTCTGTGTGAGACCTCTGAGATCTTCTATAAAGTCACTCTTCTGTCAGACTTCAGATGTACATTTTTCATACTTTTACATTAAGAATCTATGAGAGCTAACAGCCATGTTAAAGGAGCAAGCCCGCACAGAGCGTTATGATGCCACCAGGGCTCTAAAAGCAACTTGAGGGTGGTTTGAAAACATTAAAGAAAAACAGAGCTATCTACATCATTGAGTATCATGATTTCAAGGCTCTGGAGGGAGAGCCTCAGAAACACTTACTCTAGGTTTAACACACTTCTGAGCAAATGCAGAAGGTTTGGGGTATAGAGGACTTCTGAAGAGAACAATGCTCTTTTCTTGAAGAGTTTGGGTGAAGAATGGGCCAATCTAACTATGTCCATGCAGTCTACTCTAGACTTAGAGGCGTGGTCTTTATTTGATAAATATGGTACTCTTGTAAGTCAAGAACCCCAAATACTGAGGTTGAAGAAGCAGATAGGAGGTCCTTTAGCATTAGTCAGTAAAGCTGCAAACGCTAGTTCTGGAGAGAAGAAAGGAAAGAAAGAAGAGAAGGAGAAAGAGAAGAAGAGAAAGAAGGTTCTATTTGTTGAGAGTGATTCTGAAAGCTCAGAAGATGAGGTGTCGATGAAGGAGATGCTGAAGACCCTAGCCTTGATCACTAGGGAGTATAGAAGAGGTGGTAAGTCATTTGGGAGTAGAAGAGAAGGAAGAAGTGAAGATGAAGTGGTGACAACAAGAAGGGAGAGAAGGAAAGGTATGAGGAGCAGAGGTATGGTGAGAAGAAGATAGAAGAGAAACCAGAAGGGTGCTTCAAGTGTGGAAAGCTAGGCCACTTTGCCACAGAATGGTGTGGTAGAAAGAAAGAATAGTGTAACGACTCATTTTTCTAAAACACATACTTAACCAAAAGTAACCCAAAAAAATAAAATAAAAATAAAGCGGAAGCTTCATGACAACGATATATTTAAGCAAACATGACATTTCTTTAAATAATTTGGAATAGTAAAAAGTTTATCTAGAAACCCAACCATTTGTGGAAAAATAACTAAGTAAAAACAACATAAGTGTCAAACAACCATTTTTCTCAGACATTTACTAATTTAAACTCCATCTATAAAACCATGCTTTGCTGAGCTACCAATCATCTAGAGCCATCAAGCGGGTCCCATTCCCTTATCCTTAGATGACGTACTTGTCACTAAAAGAGTAAAATAACAACGGGTAAGCTTTCACTTAGTGAGCACACATCGAATCTACTTACCATCATGCAACATAACCACATTTACATAGCAATCATATACATGCAAACTTCATCCCCTTCCTTACGGCTCAATACCATCAAGGAAGGAAATGACACTGGTACCAGGCCTTATAATCCGTAATATCTTCCCTAGGGGTATCTCTACCACCATATGTACTATCATAACCATATCTTCCCTAGGGGTATCACTACCACCATAGGTACTATCATAACCAAATACATGCCAACATACACATAATCACACATGCAATATAATCATGAATACATAACCGCAGGTAGATAGATAGAGTACTCACCTGACAGGATGCCAAATAATCTATCACGTTCACAAGGTAAAATGTTCACTTCGTACCACCTATAAACACATACACATAAATGCATATCATAATCCGACCCAATAATGGGTTTCTAACTCTAACCCGACCCTTTCTCCAAAATGACATAGCTACTCTTGTCCAATTTCTACCAAACCTTACAAACATCCTTATTTATCATCCCTTAGGGAAGTATAAACAAGAAAACCCCAAACGAACCCGTTTACAACAAGTGCAAAAACGGAACAGCAGCATCGGCGGGTTGGCCGCAGGTTGCTACCCACCGATGACCCGTGAATGCCCGCAAATGTTTCCCTTCACGCGGGTTTTGACCAAAACCGGGGGTTTTCATCCCCAATCCCCAAATTCGACATATTCCAATTAAAACCAAGTTTATACATCATCCCGATTCAATTACTAGCAACATATACACTCAATTGACCCTTATAAACATCTATGTAACATATTCAACTTGCAACAATCCTAACCCTAACTCAAACTCAACGTAACCAAACACAATCCAACGATTAAAGGGGTTTAGAATTCATACCTTACGAGTGATTTCGACTCGGTATTTGATTCTCTGTCGATTGCCTTCAAGAATCGCACGCACACACCACTTAAATCTCCAAATCACCAAAATCATTTTTTCCTGGAAATTCCAGTAACTTCGGACGTTTGCTGCTCCCTACTGGAAACTCCAATGCCTAATCCCTCTTGTCAGATTGTAGATTAATGAGCCGTGAAGCTACTGCCCAAATTTCACGATGATCCAACGGTTAACAAGGGAGAACAAGCCGATCTCCCACGACTGCGCAATCCTGACGGAAATCTAAATTCTTCTCCCTTTATCTCTAAAAACGTTTTTTGCACAAACGAAGAGGAAATGGGGCTTGGAACCCTAAATATCTGATTTAAAAAAAAAATACTAAACAGCCCCTAAAGTCTCCATAATTTAACATAAGAGACCCACAAGATACTTAACCGTTACTAATGCCAACATAATGAAATACGGAAAAATGGGGCGTTACAACTCTCCCCCACTTACCTGGATTTCGTCCCCGAAATCTCCTAGGTGAGGAATAACTCTGGATGATATCTTCTCATTTTCCTTCCCAGTTCCCACGTACATTCTGACCCCCTTTCTATGCTGCCATTGAACTTACACTAAACCGGTGTCCTTATTTTTCAAGGATTTGGTTTTTTTTCCTTCCAAAATTGCAATCGGTCTCTCCACATAATTAAGCCTCTTAAGAACTTGAAATACATCAATTGGAAAATGAGCCGACTCACCTGCTAAACACTCTATCAACTTTCCAACCCGTGCAACTATCTTAAATGGCCCCAAAAACCTTGGACCCAACTTTCCTCTCTTCCGAAACCGTATCACCCCTTTCCATAGGGACACCTTAATTAACACATTATCCCTCACATCTACTCTAAGTTCGTCCTTCACTTATCTGCATAACCTTTCTGACGACCCTGAGCAAATTTTCAGTCTAGAGAATCATCTGAAACTGCGACATCCCAACTACTCAACTACCCCCAAAGTCTAACACAATTGGCCATAACATATCCTCGAAACTTTGTATCGTCCTCTTGCTTTGTCCATCTATCTGCGGGTGATACGTAGTGCTGAATCGAAGCTTCGTGCCTAGATCTTCATAAAATCTCCCCCCAGAACGTGACGTGAATCGAACATCTCGATCCGAAATCACCGTAACTGGTACTCCGTGTCTAGCTATCACTTCCTTGACATAAATGTCGGCTAACACCTCCAAAGAGGAACTCTCCCGAAATGCGATGAAATGGGCACTCTTCGTCCGTCTATCTACAATCACCCAAATAGAATCATGGTTTCTCAGTGTACGAGCAACTTCATAATCAGATTCATCACCACGTGCTCTCACTTCCAACCGGTATCTCTAACGGCTGAAGCTTTCCATGCGGCCTCTGGTGCTCGACCTTCACTCTTAAACACATCAAAAACTTTTCCACATACTTTGCCACATCCTTTTTCATCCCTGGCCACCAGTAATCCGACCTTAACTCCCTGACATTGGCACTCATACATGGTCATAACGACTTAAAAGACCACGACTATCAGGTATTTACTGAGCTAATTGACCCTTGATTCCTTCCGTCTGCCACCATATTGCTTTCCCCGGATTACCAAGGATTTCACAAACATAATTCTTTACAACATTCATCCATCTTCTCTGTCGCATGCTTACATTCAGCTGACCCATGACATGAAAGAATGCAAGCTTATTATAATCAATGTAAAGGGTACACTTGACCCCATAAAAATAGTGTCGCCATATTCAAGCGGGAGCACCACTGCTGCAAGTTCTAAATCATGAGTCGGGTAATTTGCTTCATGCGTCTTCAACTGGCGGGACTCATAAACTATTACCTTCCCATGCTGCATAAGAACACAGCCTAGCCCGTGATATAAGGCATCACAATAGACCGTCATGTCCTCGACTCCCTCCGGTAGTGTCAACATCGGAGCCTCGCATAACTTCCTCCCTAAGGTCTCGTATGGTGTTTCCTGCTCTTCACTCCAAACAAATTGCTCGTTCTTCTGAGTTAGTTTGGTCAACGGAACGTTCCTCTGCATCCAGGGCGAATATCAACCACCTAGCTACCAGAAGAGAGCTTGATGCTATGGTGGAAGCCCTGGGTGAAACAGTTCAGCGCCATCAAACCAATCTACTTCAAGACTTCCGTGCCTCTCATAATGCAATCTCAGCACATATCCGGAAGAGTATGGAGGCTCTCACGTCAGAGGGGACAGCCCTACGGACCTCTCTGCAGAGATCACTTGCGGCATTAAAGTTTAATACGAACTTAAATGTCAACGCCGCAGTCCTCTCTACAGAGGAGATAATCGACAAACTACATGCACTCATAGAGGAAGTTTTGCGCAAGCTGCAGAGGCCACCACCAAGCTCGTGTGAAGAAGATGCCCCAGTAAAGTACGATGATCAAGGGGGTGATGACCCTGATCATCCTGAGGGGGAGAAGAGACCAGCCCAACAGAGACCCCTTTAGATCGTGACTTCTGCTGGTGATTTATTCTCTGGGGGAAAGTCTAAGGACACCCCCAAAGGACAAGATAAGGGCAAAGGAAAACAAGCAAGGGTAGTGCACCAGATATCCTCTGGCTCCACAAGCTCCTGGGACAATGAAGACTTATCTGATGAGCGCGGGGATATGCTGAGGGCCCTGGTCCAGTCAATGAAGAGGCTAAGAAGGCAGGACTTGTACCACCAACTGGACCAGGGGAAACATCCAAGAAGCCCACTACAGAAGAAGAGACCTCTACGGGGACTTTTGATGCTCTTGCAGGAACCATCAACCTTATAGTTTCAGAGGGGTCGTCCCAGAGGATCTTGGAAGAGGACATAAGGAAAGAGGATCTAGGACCGTCTGTTACTGAGAAATGAAGAGTTGAAAAAATTATTGAAAGGATGAACCAGATTCCAAGGGCAAAATCCCCACACACAGAGCCTCTCATAACCTTTGAAGTTGTTCATGCCTACAAATACGATGAAGAAGAATCAGAGCCTCTGTTCGACCCTAAAATCACTGGAATGCCAAATCTAGAAGCCAAACTCAAGTTCTCAGCCAAGGCGAAGCCCAGAGACCATGTGTTCACCATCCTAGCAGTCAAGGAACTACTCAATATCTTCCCGTGGATCTGAATTGTCACTAAGATTGATCAAATGATCTAAATAACAGTTGCAATAACAGTGATGTGCAGCGGAAACAGATAGAATGCAACTATGTAAGAGTGATTCCAAAATAGTAATCAGACAATAAGAACAATAATAAAGTGATTACTGAAATTGGGAAGAACACCAAGAACACGTAGTAGTGTGTGAAGCTTCAAAGGATTTTCTCAATTGTATTACTTGAAAAGCACACAGATTA
The DNA here is from genome assembly GCA_001633085.1 of Carthamus tinctorius. NCBI lineage: Eukaryota > Viridiplantae > Streptophyta > Magnoliopsida > Asterales > Asteraceae > Carthamus > Carthamus tinctorius. The sequence goes on along the minus strand of LUCG01040762.1, from coordinate 6,001 downwards.
CAAAGACCTACCCGCTATTTATACATACTCCTAACTACCTAAGCTACACGACCTTGACACGTGTCTTCATCAGGTACGTTGAAAGAAAGTCTGTTAGGAGTAGATCACGTGAGAAGCACGAGCGGCAAACGGTCTTTGAACCACAAACACATAACGGACTCTTCACAGAAGGTAATTTCACAGAACCTCTGTCATCAGGCTCAGAGGCTCTGTCAACTGTCTCAGAGGCCCTGTCAACACTTCATCAATTAGAGGTCCAATTCTACATACCCTCTGTCGACTCCTCCAGAGGCTCTGTGCTCCTTCACTTGCACAAAGCATATTTCCTCTTCATGTGGCCTCTGAGATCTTTTGTGGAGTTGTTCTTCTGTTAGACTTCTGATGTATCATTTTTCATACTTTTACATGAAGAATCTATGAGAACTAACAATCTCCCCCTAAGTGTGAAAGATAAAAATTTACGATAAGTGCATAAAGTCTAACACTAAAAGAACAAGAGGAGATAAAGTCAACCTCTGTAAAAATTACATTACATTAAAGAGAAACAGAGTACAGAAAGATTATATTGAAGATTACAAGACCTACTCTACTTGTGACTCTGGGAAGTCGCCTACGGCATATTGTAGGTCTGTCTTCACCACCTTGTACATTGTGTAGATCCAGTCTCTGAAAGATATCTGCGTTCTGATGCTCTCTGTGAACGGAGTGACCTCTTGTGCACTGAGTCGACCATCTCTGACCTCTTGAGTGATAGACTTGAATATGTAAATAAGTGTTTCAGAGGCATATTTGTGAGACTCTGTGGGATCGAAGAACCTCTGAATCTCATCTTGGTCAACAAAAATAAACCCAGGAGTTGGATGCTGAGTGATGGTTCGAGGGTGAAAGCGCATTATCCATGGTGGTCGGTTGTTCGGCGGTGTGATTCTGAGTTGTGGTTGAGTGAGCCTCATACTGATATCAAAGTTAAGCTGACTGTAGTATTTGACTTGTGCACGCATAACTTCGATGAGTTGTCTCAGAGAGATGGAGTAGGTGCGCCTGTTCTCCATGTATTTGTTCAAAATCTTGTGAAGGAATAATAAGTCAAATACACAGAGATTGTGTAAATCGGCATCTGTGAACGTGTACAGGTTCCCATCTTCTCTCTTCACTATGTAGATGGCATAATGGATGGATTGCTTGAGTAGAGTGCGCGGGGAAATGGTATGAAGCTCTATGACCAGACTCTCTGTGAAGACTTGTTCTCTCGGCTTGGTCAATCTTGTGAAGTGATACTTTACTTGTGCATAAGGCATCCCGGTTAGCTCTGGATCAAATGGTGGATCAGAAGTAACAGAAGCATACCTCCACCGCAGAATCTCTTCAACAGAAGTTACAGGCTCTCCTCTTGGTGGCACTTTCCATCGTATATCATCCATGTTCTTCAAAATTTCATCAACCCTCCCCTGCCCCTGGTTACCTACCTCTTCATCTTCTGACAGAATCTTGTGAGTGGAACCACTTGGGAGGATAAGATTGATTGATCCTCTCAAGGTCCCAAAAGTATCTGTGGATATCTCTTCTGGAATTCCACAAAGCCTGGTGGAAGAACCCTCACCAGCTCTGGGAATGGGCCCTCGGCGAGCTCTTCTCAGAGCCTCTTCCCTTGAAATTTTCAGAGCACCAAGAAACTCTGGATCTTTCACTTGATCTTCATTGGGCTCTTCTCCAATTGTGTCTTAGCCTGAATCTTTGGCAGGGGAGGTCTCGACTACCTTCTCTTTTCCCTTCCCTTTTGGAGCTGTAGAAGGAGATTTTCTCTTTGACATGAGCTCTGCAGTATTCTCCCCCTCAGGACCATCAGGATCATTGCCATCCTGATTGTCATGTGTAGCATCAAGGGTTGAGTAGGAGGTGGTAGAGGCCTTCTTCAAACGAGCTATAAGGACCTTGACAATGGTAGTGAGTTTATCAAGTAGACCCTCTACAGCGGTGCTGGCGGTGGAGACATCAAGGTTGGTTTGCCATCGAAGAGTCTGAAGGTTACGGCCAATATCTTCTCTAAATTTGGTACCTTCTTTTGTGAGGTTATGTGCAATCGAATTAGCAACCTTGCGAAAAAGGGTGGTTTCCTGGATGAGATGCTTTTTGCCCTTGCGTACAACTTCTCCTAGAGCCTCAACGAGGTCATTCAGTTCATGTTTAGTAGCCAATCTGTTGATGTTTCTGCGAGCAGAGGAGGACGTGGTGTAAGCACCAATAACCAGGACAGAAGAGACCATCTCCTTGATCTCGTTTTTAAGAGTGGTATAGTCACGATATCCAACGTTCACCAGATCAGCGACACATGAGGTGGAAACTTCTGTAAGCTCCTTCTTGATTGCATCAATAGACGATTGATTGATAGAGAGAGACTGAAAGGCTGTAGTCAAATCATCTTTAGAGATGAGAGAACTCTGAGGCGCGAAAACTTTGATTGGAGTTCCTTGGTAGCAGAGGTCATCGCCTTCAGAGCCTCTGTGTGGGCCGTCAGACCTCTGTGGGAACAGAGTTGTTATTGGACGAGCTTTTCAACTCATCCAATTTGTTGAACACTTACTTGGCGAGAGTTTGAAACACCTCTCTCGTCAAGTAGTTGTTCGGGGAATCCGAGGCACCAACACATGGTACCTTGGTAGCTCTGGAGTTTAGAGCGCCCTCAGTGGTCGAGTTGATGTTACCATCTTGGGGACTTCCACCCGATCCTCGAACAGCCTCATATGCAGAGGTGCCGACAGGTGTTCTGTCGATATCTACATGAGTGGGTCCTGAGCCTATCTTTGTAGAGGGATCGAGTGTGGGTTCAGAGTGTTCTAGTCCCTGAACCGTAGTGTCTCTCACACTTGTCTCAGAAACAAGTTGGGGTGGTTCGCTCATGTGAGGAGGGACAACACATATATCTCTGTGCTGAAGTGGCGAGTACGGGGCGATTGGACTCTTATATTAAAATCACCATCCTTTTGAGAGGATGGTGAAGTAAGATGGGGTTCCCCGTTTGATTGGTCAGTACAGGCATGAAGAGTATCCTCTATGAGGTTAGCTTGGTTGAGGTTCGGAGTGTGCACTCCTTCTTCAATAGTTTGATCAACTAGAACTTGATTACTAGTAACGTGGGTAGCACTGGGAGTGGGGCTAGGATGTGTGCCTTCAGCATCTTTTTCTCCAACCTCTGTCTCTACTCCTACATCTAAACCCTCATCTTTTACTACGACTTCTTCTTCTTCATCTTCTTCATCAAAAATAACCTCTGTGCCCATGGGGATATTGAATACAATGGCATCTTGACCACGGGAGAGAGTATCTAAATCAAGATCCAAGAATGATAAGTCTTCAGCATCAGTGGGTTCTGTTGGATCAGGGGTCTTTTTATGAAGCCTTCGACGCTTGGGCGTTGGAGAGACAATGGGTGAAGCTTCTGGAGTGGGTTCACGTTGGGGTTCATCCTCTGGAATTTCTACCACCTCTGTGGTCTTTCTCTTCTTGGTTTTCTTTGGTTTGGGTGGAAGGGTAGCAGCCTCTGTAATTGGCTCAGTCTCTGGTATGATGGCCTCTGTAAAGACATCCTTTTGCTTCTTTCTCTTCTTGATCAGTGCGGAGGAACCCTCATCGGCTTGCTTCTTTGACTCCAATACTTCTTCTTCGGGGGTGGGGGACTGCTATCTACATCTACAGGCCTCTCACTCTCCTCACTTATCCTCCATACTTCCTCAACTCTCATCTTTTTTATCTTCTCACCTACGGGGATTCCTATTCGTGGAGGGGTCACAGGAACCAACGCTGGCCTCCTATGTCCACGCTTATACTCCTTCCTCTCTCTTTTGGTCAAGTATCGAAGCATAGCCTTAGATAAAGGCCTAATTCCAGCATACCCAAGTACATGCTCTGTGGGCTTAAACTCCTTGAAGGGATAAAGACGAGGATTTGGTTCTGCAGGGGGTATCTTGGATGCGATTTCATCTCCAAAAACAAGGCCAAAGAACCTCTGGAGAATGAGGTTAGGATGATTCACATCTTCTCTTGATTTCTTGTGAGCTTGGATCTTAGATTTTTCACCCATCTGCGTTGAGCACTTCTTTTTGATCAGCCCAATCATATCATCATAAATCAATTGCGCGTAATCCAGTGGAAGGTTGAAGTAGATCCCATAGACGATGCTAAGCATGGCTTGTGATATTTGATCATAGTTGTCCACCTTGCCAGTTAAACAACAGTCTACAATGGAGAACAGGGTGTTCTGGAATGGGGGTAATCCCTTCCTTTTAAATTGAGTTCGTTTGGTAATCGGGTGCTCAGACTGATAGTAGTGGAATGCTAGAAAGTCCATCAATTCAGAGTTAGTTGGGGTAGGGGCAAACTCTTCCAGATTCAAGGATTCAAGAGTTGGTAGTTTCAGTGCGATCCTTAATGTATCAACATTCATCTCCAGTGGAACCAAGGACTTGTTCACAGGGTGTGATACATAACCGACAATACTTTCGCCTTTGTTCTCCAAGTTACAGACATATGAGCTCAAAAGAAATTGGGTTAAATAAGTTTCCGGGGTTGGTTTGGTGGCGGTTAGGGCATAGTATAGTGGGTGATTGCGGAGTATCTCAAGTAGGGGAATTACCCGAAGGGAAATCCATCAGTGTTGATGACAAAATAGTAATTGTTAGGTTTCTTTACCAACATTACTTTTTCGTATCTGTTCTACATAAAAGATACGGCATGAGAGGTTAAAGCTTGAGACTGGTTCACTTCTTCACCATTAACATTGTTGCCGGAGTTGACTGATACGGAAGCACCGGAGGAAGACATTATCAGTCTGAGAATTAGATCGTCGGGAATTCGCCGGAGTGTTTAAAGGTTGTAGAAGGTTTAAAAGGGTGAGGATGAAGGGTATTTATATTGGAAATCGAAATGCCAAACAGTTACTGTAGCTAAAGTAATGATGGCTATTGAATTTGAAATTTGGGCGCCGTTGGTCTACGTCCAATAAAAATATTCCACATCATTTAAAGATGACGCACCATTGAAGACGTGCGCCTCAAATTCTGACACGCGCATGGACAGCTGTTACCCTTATCCAAATACCACTCGCACCATATCAGAGATAGAAACTACAGAAGTAAGCTTCTACAAAGGCTNTGTTTCACCTTTTTATTTACCTAAACATTTGAAAATTCTCAAGAAGAGTGAGCAATTGTATAGAGGCTAAATCTTAAAGAGCCTCTGTTGAAAGCACCAGAGGTTCTGTAAGATGAATCTCTGATAATCACTAAATGGTTTTGCACTCTCTGAGATTTTGATCTTTTAAAGAGCAAGGTACTCCTCCTGCGAGCTAGCTTCCATAGCTCAAAACCAAGTGACAATTCTTTGAGAAAGGTAACAAGAAGAGACATTTGTCAGAGAATCTTTATGTCCATTTGCAGAGCCTCTGTGATAAGACACAGAGGTTCTATGAACAGACACAGAGGTTCTGTGAGAAATGTGTCTTTATGTCGAACATTTTACTTTCTACAAAGGTTTTATCTTTAAAAAAAATCAATACTCCCCCTCAAACAATGCATAATCTTCTGCATAAACTCCCCCTTGAACCAAGAATCAAGTGAACAAATTAATCAAGAAATAAAAACGAACTAGAAAAGATAATCTATGTACAAAATTAACAAAAGACTTAATGTTCAGGAGACAACATGCCAATCTTATTCACTAAGAAATTAAATCTTTTCTCATCAAGAGCTTTAGTGAATAAGTCAGCCAACTAAAACTCAGAAGATACAAAATACATCTCAACATTTCCTTCTTCCACATGGTGCTTGAGAAANATTAAACAAGGACCAGAAAATCTAAATTCAAACAAGTTGTGGAATTAACTTAATGAATTAACAATGAATATCAAACTTGCAATTTTTATTAATCACAAGTCTAATGTTTACATCTGGATAAGGGACCACCGAGATGTGCGTTCAAAATTGACCTCCGAAAGGCTTATGATATG
>LUCG01040732.1:0-10066 GCA_001633085.1 Carthamus tinctorius | reverse complement strand
GAACCCGCCGGGCCCGGCGGGCTCAACCCGCTCAGCCCGTTTATACCGCTGCGTGCAGCCTAAGGCCATCTACGGCCACACCCGGTATGGCACCGGTATACCATCGGTACCAGTAGTATACACCAACGTGGATGAGTGGTATGGCACCGGTAGGAGGGGTACNCTAGATGGTACCTTCTCGACGGTGGTTGGGGATATTGTTCTTCGAAACCGGACGGGTTTTGGGGATGATGGTATGGTGGTGGTAAGGTGGGTGGTAAAGCTGATGTGGCGCTGATGTGACAGCTGGTATGAGTGGTATGGCTGTGGATGGCCTTAAGATTATCAGGATTCGAGCCTTCTGAGTCTGCTACTGTATCAGTTTTTTTCATAAACCTTCTATAAGTCTTCTGGAACCCTCTCTATTAGTACCCGAACCCATAAGCCCTCTCACATTTTTATTTAATTTAAACACAACATACAGCCGGCAATGGTGTGTGTCAACCCGCTGGTCGAACCACCAAGCGCTGACATGGCGTTTACCCGCGGGTTAGACGCATTTAGCCTTAAATGACCGGGTAAAACTTTTTTACTAGATCTTTCAAAATAGACGATCAAAAACTAAAATTTCTAAAACTTTTGTATTTATTTTTAATATTTTTTTCATTCTAAAAATTATAATATGGATGGTATTGTTCAATTATATTTTATAAAATATTTTTTCTTTATACGTTTAATTTTAAGGATTTTTACTAGTAAAAATTTGAGAAATAATTTATGTTTGATATACAATCATATATGGGGTTCCTAAAATTAAAAAAAAATCAATTTTTTTTTTATCACATTATATTTTAAAAGAATATTTTGGTGAGGTTGTTGAAGCTTTAAGATATTCATTTAAAAAAATCTATTTAAGATATTCTTATGATTTGTTATCATATATGTACCATCTTTTAACGTATACGTTATATTTAAATTTTTATTTACGTGTTTAGATTGTTTTGTCCCCATATCGTATGTTTGCACATACAGGGTGGGACTTATTAGAAGTTGAGTGGGTTTCATGTATCTGATTACTCGATTATTGCAAGATAAAAGATTACAGCTGTCTGAAAAGTGCACGCACTCATTTGATTTTAAGTGTGAGGGGTGTTCTTCATTACTTTGAAACCAAAATTATAACTTAAATTAAACATGTTTATATATTTTTTCACTTATATCCTAGAATGCTAATTCTGAAAGTATTAACAACAAAAATATAATTAGAAGAACCAAACCTACAACTCAAGAGCAATTATAAACATTATTACCACTATGCCAATTGCCAATAACAACTTTTTTGTTATAATTTCATCCATTTTTACTTTATGGTTTATTTTCTTTCCCAATGTCAATTCATTTAAAAACTTGCCATTTTCTTAATTCATTTTCAAGGCAACATATATTTAATTTAAGAATCAAGGATGATTTTATTCGAAAAAAATTATTATATTTCAAAATTCGACAGAATTAGTTTCTTCCCAAGTCAAACCGCACTCTCCAGGTAAGACCATGATTTTTGGACCTTCTTCACCTTCTAGGTTCACTCGCTTAAAAAATCTATGGCCCAACATTCTGTGTATATTTATATATGTTTTTCTTAATTAGAAATATAAATAACACATTTGACAACTTCTATAAATAAATTATTTTTGTTGTATACGGTTCAAAATGATGCGTTAGTGGCCAGTTTTGGGCCACAAAATCAATAGTGGCGATTTTTGAACAAAATATGATGCGTATAACCATAAAAGCATTGTCAACAACCCCAAATAAAATTGAAATAATAAAAATAGAATAAAGAGGAACTACAACTAAAAAGAAAAAAAAACACATGCAAGTGATGTGTAAATAACACTTAAAACGAGAGTTATCAGTGGGTCGACTATTATGACTACATTTACATCATATCTAGACTACACTCGTCTAATCCTCCAATTTATTGTTAAATTGCATCATGAAGACATGAATGGAAGTTGTGTTGAATGTTTATTTTGATACTAATCCATTTGCAAGGAACTTTCTCTTCTACAATTTCCTCCTAAATATTAGAGGAAATGGAAGGAAATAAAAGAAAAGAAATCAAAACCTTTAATAAAGATTATTAAAATTACAATATTACCTAAATTTTCATTTTAAATAATTTTTCTAAGTATGACATCCTTACTTTTCTTTCCCTTCCACTCAAAAAACATGGAAAATTGTTTGTTTCCCTTTCGTTTCTCTTGAAAACACAACTAAATAAATTATCTTCTTTATTCTTATTTTCCATTCACTATTTTCTCCCAAAATCCGAGAGTGCAACACAAAAGTTTTGAACCCAAGGTTTTCATTGTTGTCGATATTTTTATTCATTCATGCATATAACCTTTCAAAACTTTACGTATGAATGCTATAGGAATAACCAGTAAACATTTACAAATATATCACACACGTTGATCCCTTTTTATACAAGAGAATATTCACGAACTTTAGATTTTTCATTTTATTGATAACTTGTTTTAAGGACGGTAACATCTGCGTGCTCGCGGGGGGTGGGGGCATGGGTGGGGGTGAATGGGATCTCAGTCTACCAGGGTTCGATCCCAAGGGGAGTCATGAGGGCATGAGGAGTATCCAGTCCTTGGGTTGGCCCAGTTTTAGATTGGGCTGCCTCCCCAACCAGTTAAAGATTGTGGTTAGGCTCTAGGTTCAGCGTAAGCTAGGCCGGGACAACAGCGGATTAGTGGGCTGCCCGTGGATGCCCGATACTATCGAAGAGGTGTACATACATGTGTTCGTGGTAGTCGTTCGATGCCACTATACTTTCTAAATATATATATAGAGTAAAATTTATAATTGATCAATATTATTCGGTTTCACGAGGGGTTTATAACGATAACCTAAACAAATTACTATCATTTGTTTACTTTCTAGTTGCATTAGTTAATTTTGTTTATCATTGAGTTGATAAGTGCTCTTAATGCTCAAACTTGCTTTTCAAGTTTCTTACCCACTTTCTCCCATTTTTGCCCCTCTAAAATTTCTCCATCAAACTTTTATTAGGTAAAGTCATTTTTTTTATTTTATTTTCTTGACAAAAAGGTTGTCTTTTTAAAAAAAATCAACTTAATATAAAAACTTTTACTTTATTTTTCTAACATCCAATAACAATTAAAAAAAACTAGATCCAATAAATATGATTTTGATTTACTTCTCTATCGATAATAATAGAAAGCTAGATCTAACAGATAATAATAGAAGGCTATGTTTGGTAAACTAGCTGATAGCTGGTAGCTGATAAGCTAGCTGTTAATTGATAAGCTTGCTAGTAGCTAATAAGCTAGCTTATGAGTATGTAAAATGACCAAAAAGGATATCTTTGAATTTAATAATTAATATTAATAAGGGTATAATTGGAAAAAGCTACAATAAGCTCCTCAAAAACTACTCAAAGTAGCGTTTCAAAAAGCTAGCTTATAAGTTAGCTTCTGGTACATATTTGGATGGACTAGCTTATAAGCTAGCTTATTTTTGCCAAACACAGCCTAGTTACTTTGAAAGTAAAGTTTGATTTTCATGCATAATATTTTTCTTTTAACATTTCTTTTTTAGCAATATTTAGACTTATTTTTAGCCTACTGTAATTCAATAGCAATATAAAGCTAAATTGTAATAAATGGTTATCATACATTCTTTTCATTTCGATTCTAATACAATTAGTAATTATAAAAATAATTACTCTAACGTTACACTTTACATCATCAAATATTTGTATTAAAGTCAAAATCAATATAAAAAAATATTAATAACCAAATAATGTAATCTTTTTACAAATTATTATCATCTGTAAAAAATAATGTGATCCTACGTGATGGAACAAATTGCATCAAAATGGAACAAATTTTTACAAAAAATAAATAAAGTAAAAGTCTTTTAGAATATAATCTTTTTTATCAAGGGTGTCCCCCATTTTCCTTTAGTCGCTTATTTTGTTTCTTTTAATAACTTTTTCTCCTTGATCAACAATTCCTTGATTCTAAAATTTGTTTTTCATAATTTCGGTCAAAATCTTCATTGATTCATGCATCACTTAAAGTCTTAAGCTGGCACGGCTGTGCCGTTTTTCCCCATGCCGATTACCCTCGGCGGTGTTGGCGAGGGTACCGGTCGGTACCGGCCCCCTTCACGCCTCCCTTCACGGCCGGCCGCGGATGGTCTTAAAAATTTATGTATCATTTCAGTGTAAAATCATATATAATTAAATTTGTGATTATTTATAAGGCCATGCGTACCACAAACAAGGGTGGGACAGGTTCAATGGCCAACTCAGCGGGTAAGGGAGGCTTAATGCTACTACCCTCAGCGGGTGAGGGTCAAGCAGGTATGGCCTCTAGGCTTCCAAGCCCAATGAACCGAAACCTCTCTCTTCCCTCTTTCTCTCACTTACGTTTATATTAAAATAATAATAAAAAATTGAAAGGATAATAATATATTAGTGGTAATTCATTTTAAGATGAGAAATTATATATTCTACTATTTTTTATACTCATCCATCCTACTACTCATACGAGAATAATACACTCGTCACATGGGTAGAAAATTGATGGTCATTTGTGGCAAGTGTCTCCTTCCCATACGAGTAGGACGATGGATAGGCATAAAAGGTAGGAGGATATATAATTTCTCTTTTAACATTTAGAAGATAAGAAAGAGAAAAACTGGTAGCAAAATATGAAATGTTGGTGGTCTAGGAGTAGTTAATTCGGACACTAGAGATAACGGAAACAGAGGTTCCCACCAAAATCCAGTCAGCGTGTGAAAAAGTCAGAGAGTCAACAATGGAATTCCTTTCTGTTCCACCAATCACAACACATACAACTCACCTTCTCTCTCCTCTCTATATATACATACAAATATCTGTATCTAAATCTTCTCTCTTGACACACACACACACAGACGCACACAGTTTGCAGATCTCTTCCCCGTTTTCCATGGCATGGATTTGATTGTGTTCGCCGTCGTATCGTATTTCTGAATGATTTGCAACAAGAGATCGGCGAGATTAGAAAATTCAGATCGAGCAAAAAAGAGATTTGCAGAGAGAGAGAGAGATGGAGCAGACGAACATTTTGCTGACGGCATTGGGCGTTGGTGTCGGCGTAGGGTTAGGGCTTGGAGTAAACAAATGGAGCAGCAGCGGCGGTTTGGAAGAAGGCATCACGGCGGAGAAAATAGAGCAGGAACTTCTCCGGCTTATCGTCGACGGCAAAGATGACAGGATCACGCTTAAGGAATTTCCTTATTACATCAGGTGATTTTGTTTTTTCTTCTTCTTCTTTTTGCTGCTTAATGTTAGTTAATATTTTTATTGAGTAGTGTTTAATTTTCAATATATGGTTAGAGTACTGCTTTCAAGTTGTAATTCAGCACTGATGATGAATGATGATCATTTGTTCTTGACACTAGCTATTGATTTTGAAATTTCCAGACTTTCACGGTATGTTAGGTTTATCGATTTTGCAAAGGTTTCGTTTTTAGGCTGTGTTTGGCAAACCGGCTGATAAGCTGGCTGAACGCTGATATGGTAGTTGTTGGTTAATAAGCTAGCTAGTAGCTGATAAGCTAGCTTATGAATAAATTATGTTTGTCAAAAAGCTTATCTTGGGGTATAATAATTAATATTAACAAGGGTATAATTGAAAAAAGCTCCTGAAACGCTACTCCAACCAGCGTTTCAACAAGTTAGCTTATGGTCCATCCAAACATGTATTGGCTTATAAGCTAGCTTATCAGCTAGCTTGTTTTTGCCAAACACAGCGATAGTATGTTTTGATAATGAATGTGCAATTCGACTGTAAAAGAACATGTATTCGTGGTCAAACTTCCATCTAATCTCCTAGAGTCGTCTAGTATTCATGGATTACATTCCATATAATCACTACTCCCACCGTTTCAAAAAGAAATCCATGGTGAATTTCGGCAGTAGTTTTATTCCACTTCAAAAATCGGTTATACAAGTCTGAAAGCAGCTTCTTAAGTCGTATAGTATCCTATTAAAGTTGTTGGTTAGCATTTCGGTCTAATAATGGATGTTTTTGTACCAAACCAGCTATCTCACTTTCCTTTTTTCTTAAATGCAACGCCAGCGAACAGACGCGGGTGTTATTAACAAGTGCCGCATATGTTCATTTGAAACACTTGGATGTTTCTAAGCATACCCGAAATCTTTCGCCTGCAAGTAGGGCTATATTGCTCTCAGGACCAGCTGGTAAGTAATCTCTTCCTCATTCATATATGAAATATGTTATGCCTCATTTGTGGCCTGATTAAATTTATTATCTTTATATATGTTATCTTGTGAAGAATTTTACAACCAAAAGCTTGCAAAGGCTCTGTCACATGACTTTGAAGCGAAACTGCTATTGTTGGACATTGTAGACTTTTCTGTAAAGGTAATTACCGGACCATTAATTTTGTTCTCCTAGTTCAGAATTTATTACGTCGTACTAATGTTTGTATTTAACCACAGATGCAGAGCAAGTATGGTACATCGAAGAAAGACTCTGTAAGTTAAACGTAATTTATCTCTAGTGGCATATTCACTTGGTATTTACCCCAGAAGGGTTGCTCTTATATTCTCTGTCTTTAAGATTAAACGGCATCATGAATGCTTGTAAGCAAAATAGTAAGATAGATAGAAGTCGAGTATAATTTATCTCTAGTGTCATATTTACTCATCCATTCTTGTAGAATTTCTTTTAGCTTTCGCGGAGGAATGTGTATTGTTTTAAGAATCTAACTAGTACTTAATGATTTCTTTTTTTTGAACATGAAATATGTTCTGATATATGGTTTCCTCCTTGTATAGTCTGTGAAAAGGTCTATCTCTGACATGGCAATGGAGCGGATGTCCAGTTTACTTGGATCGTTCTCCACTGCAAAGGAAGACGGTGGAGGTATGAATAAAATGTACATGTTTTTTACGTTANGGGGGGGGGGGGGTCCAGACTACATATATACATGTATGTATCTTGACAACTTGGCAATGCAGGACAGAGACAAATAAATGCAATTCTCACTTAGCCTGTAAAAGTACCCAATGCTAATTTCAACTATAAAATGGCATTTCGACCGAAAGGATGTTACTTTGTTTTTCTTTTGTGGAATTCGTTTGTCTCCAGAGAATATGTTTGTTTATTCATTTTGTTGTTGATCAACATCTGTTTTATGTAGATTTTTAGGTAGGATGAGGTCACGAAGTACTTTTTCATACAATTCTTGCTTTGATCTTGGTCTTACAATGTTTATTTTTTTCACTAAGATTAAAAGAGTATTCAAAGAGATTAACACATAAACGTGGTCATACCACATGCTATTGAGAAAACATGACTAATAAGTTGTATTTTAGGGGACCTAATTTTTTAGAAATTATTTGACATTTGGTTAGTTGATTTTTGAGGAAAAGACTGGCTGAATACCTTATATATGTCAAGAAAGGAATTCAAGTAAATTCAATAATAATAAAAAAATTGTTCATTTATAGGCAAGCCTGCTCTTTTCTAACTTATGATCTCTTCCTTTAAAATTTCAGTTAGCAATATAAGATCCTTTGCTGAATGAGTAAATCATTGTATCCCACTACATTCACCATTTCTTTCTTCTTAAAAAAGAAAGTGATTATGAGAGGAGAGAAAGTGACTTACCTCTTATGTTTTCTCTATAAAAAGAAATAGTAGCAAGTTTGGTGATACCTTTGATGGCAATACTGAAACACTAGTCTAGTTACTAGTCATTACTTATTTTGGTATTCTTTTAACAACTTCATATGATACTGTTGGCTGAAAATTTTCAGGAGCTTCAAGTAAGCAAAGCAGTGGCTCAGCTATCAAATCTAGGTATGGTTGCCAGGCCAACATCATCTCATCACAAGAATATACTATCAGCTGTAGTTGATAAGATCACTTCTATCATAAACCTTTGCAGGAGTACAGAAAGCACTAATTATCTGCTAAAGCACCATAGGAACGCCTCTGCTTCTTCTGATACAAGTGCTATCAATTCCCAGTGTCCATCTTCAAATTTAGGTTGGTATTTTCACCTTCCATTATATCATCAATCGATTAATATCCATGAAGTATGAGTTCATATGCCAGTTGACTAAATGGTCAGCCATGTGTGGCTTTAATTGCCGAGAATGGTTCATGCACTAGAAACCAAAATCTTTTGATCATAGAGGAATGTCGGTTTTCGGGATTATGAGCTGTGAGAACATCCTCCTTCCACATCAATGATATAGTATGTAGAAAGAATAAGAAAAAGGCCTAATGTTTTGATGCATAAAACCTGAAGATGTGCTTTAATGTGAAAATTGTAAGTGAACAATGTATCCATGTTACTAATCCTTCGAATTATGTTTACTCATCTTAGCTTCTCTCAAGCGTGTGGGAAGCTGTCCATTTGATGAAAGAGTTTTGTTGCAGGCACTATACAAGGTAAACTTTTCACTCATGGCTAGTGTAACAATCTGTTCCTTATGGATAGAAAAGTAGATTTGTGAGTTTGTTCAAAGTTGTGGGCTATCAATAACCTTCATCATGTTTTTTTAAAGTTTATTTGGAGGTTATTAGGCATTGGGCAGCCTGCTGCTTTGGTCTTGGGGCGTTACAAGTAAACCTCATTTACATAGAGAAAATCGGACATTCCTTGAAGTTACTCAAATGCATTTTCTTTCCGCTAATTACTTGCAGGTTTTAGTCTCTTTCTCCGAAACAACTGGCATCATTCTCTATATCAGGGATGTAGAGAGGTTTCTTCAATCACCACGGACATATAAATTGTTTGATAAGATGTTGAAGAAACTATCGGGATCAACATTAGTTCTTGGTTCGCGGATGTTGGACCCAAATGATGAATGTGGGGAAGTCAGTGAGAAAATCGGTTGCTTATTTACTTACAATATTGAAATCAAACCGCCTGAAGATGAGTTTCATCTCATAGACTGGAAGGAACAATTAGAAGAGAACATGAAGAAGATTCAGTTTCAAGATAACAAAAATCATATTGCTGAGGTGCTAGCAGCAAACGATCTCGAGTGTGATGACTTGGGTTCAATTTGTCACGCAGACACAATGTTTATCAGTGATTACATAGAAGAAATCGTAGTGTCCGCAATTTCGTATCATTTGATGAGTAACGAAGACCGAGAATATCGAAACGGAAAGCTTGTCATATCATCTACCAGGTACATGCCTATCATCTTTTGTGCTTTCCTCTCCCAAACACCGTCAGGTCCTTACCCATGTTAGATTAAAACCATAGAACCTTTGACAATTTTTACACACATTATTGATGCCATCAATAAAGAACCATAAAATCTGATTGCTGAAGTTACTGTTCTGCAGTTTGTCACATGGGTTGAACATCTTCCAAGAGGGGTATTGTGGTGGAAAAGATACTCTAAAGCTGGAGACAAATGCCGACTCATCCAAGGTTTGTTGCAACACACGAGTAAAAGATAATTGATTTTGCTGAAAGTCTCAATTTTATAACATGTTAACCCCAATGGGGCAGCCTACCGGTTAAGGCTTGTGGAAGGTGCAACAACCAACCTAAGTTTGAATCCAGGGGTGAGCAACCAGGGGCCACTGAGTATTGATTCCAGGGGAGCATACTTTAGCTCTCGGTAAAAATTACCAAGGATGTAGTATGGACAAAGCCCAAGTGAACCTTATAAAAAAAAATTATAACATGTTTCTTTTTATCTCATAACTCCTGTAGGGACCGGAAGGAGAAGAAAGTGTTGCATCAAAGTCCGATAACAAAAATGAGGCAGATAAATCAGTTCCTCCAAAAGCAGTACGTATTGTGTATTACTACTTATCGCTGTGTTTNAAATGAGAGGAAAGTTAAAAAAACTCATGTTCTCGAAAAAACTTTAGAAGGGAAAGGAAAGGAAATGGAAGGAAGGAGAAGGGAAGTAAAAAAAGGGTCGTGTTCTCAAAACTTTTTTACGAAGGAAAGGAAAGGATTAGGAAGGAAAATAAGGATGACTTTCCTTCCAAAACTT
>LUCG01040615.1:0-10733 GCA_001633085.1 Carthamus tinctorius | reverse complement strand
AAAAAAAAAAACTTGTAAGAAACATTGGTACAAATAGGAAGTAAACTTTTAAACAAATAATTAAGAAAAAGAAATGGGGTTAGATTTTCTCAAACTAATTTTCAAAAAGTGTTCGTTAGAAGAAACAATAATTAACCAGATCGGGTATTCTAAGAAACTGTATTTAGATCAGGATTTATTTTTCGATATTCTGCAATATCTTTTCATTTGCTATCTATCAGTGATAATGATTTGAACTATTCTTGGAAGAAATTATGTTGCAACCTCAAGGGTTAAATGGGTTCTTATGGCTTCTTGTTGTTTCATATTTTGATACTCGTGACTTTATTGAGTCTTTAGTTAATTATCTTATTCCTTCATTTCATTTGATTTTTGTTTGTTTATGTTTTTGCATCTTGTAGTAACAATCAGTGTTATTCTATCTTTTGTTTAATATATTTGTTGCATTTAAGAAAACCTCCCAACAAAAAAAGATGGAAAACAAACGTACGAAGAATAGCGGAGTCACATAAAAGGTAACGAAGGTCTTTTGATCAAAAATTAATAAAATCGGTATTTAACTTAAACACTTTTACCCTTAAATATATGGTTTGGTTCTATATATAAAGAACCCATTCAACTTTTACTTTTTAGAGGATATATGATCGATTTTTCACACTAAAACCAAAATAAACAAACTCATCTCAATATCTTTCTGTAATATTTTGTTACATTCATTTCAATATCTAGTTTTTGTATTGTTTGATGAAATCAATCTCAATTCCACATCAACTAATCGATTTTATCAAAAAGAAAAAAACGTTATATTAACTATTTGAAAAGTGTTATGTAAAAAACAAGCATCCTATAAAATAGCTAATGTGACGTTTTGTATTAAAAGTGTTTTAAAAAAACTTACTAAAATCCCCAAAAACATCCTATAAACTTCTTACGTCTT
Source organism: Carthamus tinctorius (assembly GCA_001633085.1). Classification (NCBI taxonomy): domain Eukaryota; kingdom Viridiplantae; phylum Streptophyta; class Magnoliopsida; order Asterales; family Asteraceae; genus Carthamus; species Carthamus tinctorius. The sequence continues at coordinate 9,796 of LUCG01040615.1, read as the reverse complement.
TAAACGACGTTTTATTGAGAATCCGACTAACAAAGAGTAGCTAATAAGGAAAAAAAAGACAATACAAAAGAATAAAATGTCTGATACATGTTGAATTATTTAATTCAATTTATTTTCGGTCCAATCTACTCTTTTAATAGTAGCCCGACAAGTCGTCTGACTATGCAATTTGACAGTCTACAACTATTCAAACTTGTTATTTTAGCTTTAATATAAACTGGTTTCGTCATACTTTAATTGTTTCATATTCTCAAAGCCTCAAACCACTTATCTAGAGTTAAAATACATAAAACTAAGATATAATTTGATATTTGATTTAACTGAATCTGAACCGTTTAACCCAAAATCATTTTGGATTTGGATGGTATATTCGGTTTCAGAAAATTTTCGACACTTCTAAGCCTCTAAGTCTTTACGTCCGTCACTGACTATCGAACCAACCGGTATAAACTTTTAACATATAAACCATCATATATCAATCACTTGAATATCAAGGCAAAATGCCGATATAATATAAATTGGACAAACACCTTCTCATATACATTCATAAAACTACTTACAACCTTTATTTAACACATCATAATACGCATACATTTCTCACGAAAACTACTCGTAAGAATTAAACTCGTAAACCAAAAACTTGTTAGAAATACTGAGTATTAGAATATTAAACGACATTACATTCGCTTGGATTTCCGTCCTCAACAGAAGCATCGCCATCGGAGAATCCCAAGACATAAGCATCATTTTCACCTTCCTCGTCGTCGCTTGCAAGATCATCTCTATTGTGTCGTCTTTCGATATAAGCCAATGCCTGCCTCCGGTGAAGCCGCAAAACGTGCATGATAACATCGGGCGTGAGCGTAACTCGTGAATGATCTTCCCGACCTTGCCTGTTCGACTCCACAATCTGATCGATCCATGAAAACCGGACATTATGAACTTGGTTTAGCTTTGCGTAAAAGGAAGGAAATAAATAAAGGGAAGAGGGAGTCGGTAGACAGTAAACGGAAACTACAAACTCAAATCTTGCATAAAATAGTTATCTCAAGAATTGTATTATACAAGGTAACAGACCAAATGAACTCGGTAAGTCCCACACGAAAATGAGTATTCGTAGCTTGTAAAAAGGATTCGAGAGAAGGATATTGTGACAAAAAAATGGTTCCAAAAGTAAATAGATTTAAAAAATAAAAGACGGAATAATACTCCCACAGTCCCAAAAAAATAGTGTTGACATTTCTATTAATGTTTGTCCCAAAATGGATGTTCACTTTCAATGTTCTATCAATGAACCACTATTCAGGCCAAGATAAAACCAAGAACTATTATTAAGGATAAAATTGTCATTTAGTAAATTAAAAAACATAATAAATATATTTCTAAAATCGTGTGCATTTTTTATTATGGTCATCTAATAGGAAATTGACCCAAATAGCCATTTCTCTCTTCACAATTCGTCTCCTAGCCATTTCTCTCTAAGTTTTATCAAAATGTCACTGACGGGTAAGTGACAAGGTTTGCAAATTGTGGAAGGGTGAAAAAGTAAAAAAAAAAAAAGTTTCTGAACACGGTCTATAAGTACAAGGACCAAATCCGTGATTTTGTCTATCTCTGCGAGAACATGTTTAAAATATTTTACAGTTTTGGCCCCTACACTTGAAGAACATTTCAAACACTTCTTTATTTTACTTTTTCACCCCTCCGAAATTTGTAAACCTGTCACTTGCAGAGGTAGTGGCATTTGGGCAAAAAGGAAAGAAAAATGACCAGAGACCAATTGGGGAGCGAGAAATGACCATTTCGGTCAATTTCCATCCTACATGAGTATTACCCCCTTTCTTACCCAAGTCTTGACACAAAATTTGCTACCCTAGTCTTACATCCCCCCACAAACTCCTATACGCGGTCACGTCCTTATTCACAGTCTGTTACCCTAATCCTATGTCTCCACAAACTCCTATCAGATATCATATCTTTACACACAATCTGCTACCCTAGTCCTCATCTCCAAACTCTATCGACAATTTTTAGAACTTCACATCGAAAAACATAAAAAGCATTGTGATACATTACTTTACAAAAGATGTTTTAAAGTTCATACCTCTTCCAAATCATGAGGCAGGGGAAGAATGTCATCAGACACAGGAACCCAAAGCTTTATATTCTTCTCCAATCCCGAAGAAGCAAGAACCGGGATGTTTGGATGGGCCTCCACTTGATTCACTATGCGACGATCACCTTCCATTACCCTAACGAGCCCGCCCCCTTTCTTGTTCCAGATAAAAATATGACCACAATCCGATCCACTCATCACGTATTCGCTATTCGGCCCGAAAAAACTCACCCCTTTAACCGTCAGCGAATTCCTATGCCCTGAATACGCCTGCGGTTCTTCCAAACCATCCAAACCTTCACGTGAAGCCGTCACCGGGTTCGGTCCCAACCCCATATTCTTTTGAAACAGATAGACGAGTTCATCATTGTACGAGACGAGAAGTTCGCTCGTGGCGGAATACGCCATCCCGGTGATGTGAACGTCGTGTGTCTCGATCAGATGTTTCGGGCAAAACGTGTCCACGGGTTGGTCTAAATTGTTTGAAGGTAGTTGGAACTTCCTAAGGTCGTATAGACGAGCGTATTTATCAGATCCTCCAACGGAAAAATAATTAGGATTCCTTGGGTCGATCACGATGGTGTTTAATCTTAAGCTACTTGTGGAAGAGTGTTGGTTGTTTTCGGTGAACGAGGTGCAACATAAGAGCTTCGTCGATGAATTACTTCGCAAATCAAACTGCAAAAAGACACGAGATGTCTGATAACTAACTTTTACATCATCTGAAGCCGAAACCAAATAAATGTATAACTTACGTGTCGAACTAATCCATCTTCACCACAGCTGTAAAATATGTGGGGACTTCCGGGCTCAACCGCAAGCTTGTGAACACGGCCGTGGTGTTTCCCTAATTTTTTGGTTTCCACATGACCATTTTCGGCTACTTGACCAAGTCTGACCTGAAAAAATATAATATAATATAACTTTATGCATTTTAATTTTGATAAAGTGAATTGCATATTCAAAAAGTCTAATCAAAACTCAGGCTTAATGTCTTCTTAGTGCGATATACTGGGTTTGTTTGGTTTGGTTTACCACTGCACGATGCCAGTATTTCTAGAAACATCACTTCCAGTTTCATCAATTAACGAGATACCACAGTAAATCATCTTCTTGTGTGCTTCTCTTACAATTTTCATTTATTCTTTTACAACAGTTTCTTAGCTTCTCTTTTTGGTAATTTATACCTGTATAAGTATCCGACTCCTTTACAACCATGTAAGAAAGTACATAAAATCCATAATTCTATTCAATTAATGTTTATACATCCTAGGTCCACCATAAAGTTGTCTCTATTAGAAAAACTCACAACTTCTTGACATTCCTGATTCTTGTTATCAAAGTTGTTAAAGGCTCAAGGCGCACTAAGCCAAGAGTAAGGTGATAAAAAGTGAAAGAGCTATGAGTTCAAGTAAGAAAGTGAAAGTTCAGTCCTCACAGTTTCCCTATCCCACTGCCAAAAAGAAGACAGCAACAATCTAGATCCTCGTACTACTTCTCTCAGTAAATACCATTCTCTTAGTTAGGTAGTAAGTAGATAGACGGATTAGTACTTTTACCCAGGGGTAGCCTTCCTTGTCGCCAAAGAAGAATGAGAATTTCTAAAGTTTTCTTGGGGTTTTTCGCTGGCAGGTTTTGGTGTTTTAATCTGACATGGGTAGTTTAGTAGTTTACCAAAATTGTCCCATCTCCAAGATTTTTGTTCCACGTACTTTGGTGGGACTAAAAAAAATGCATTTTTGTCCACTCGGTGTCTGCTCCAAATATGAAATGTGGGACAACAAATTTTTGTTCAGTCAACCAAACGCATCCTGAATGGATATAGGAGGCATACAAATAAACAAAGCACATGATAAATAGGGCTCTAATCTAACAACATTTATCTTTTGTTATGCAGAGGAGTTCTTAAATATGTTTAGAAAGTCATGCATCTAAAAAATATATATATATGTCAGAAGGGTATTCTCATAAATAACCCATATGAAAGCTGACCTGGCCATCAGCGGCAGAAGTTACTATCGTGCGGTCATCGGTGAAGGGCATAAATCGAGCCTGGAATATATTGTCTACGTGACCAGAAGCATAGGAAAGGAGCAAGGATTTAGTTGCCACATCCCATAACATAACCTGCCTGTCATCAGAACCCGACACGAGGTGGTCACCACAATGGTTAAACTCAATCGTGTTTACGCAACCCTCATGCCCGTTTAGCTTACCAGCAAGTCCAATTCTCTTTACAAGACCCTGCAACAACAATAATACAACTTATCAACTCTCAGGTTTAATTGTACTTTGTATGCAAAATCAATCATCCATGGAACATGGTGGTTTGGTTGGTTTTCCATTAAGTCTTGTATAGATAAAGCTGCATGTGTGGATTAATCCGTCAGTATAGCTTCGGAAGGTTTCTGTTTGGGAGGGCTTTTTTTATAGATGGGAGGAACGTGTTTTTCTATTGGGGTTTGGGGGGTAGGTTTGGAAAAAAAAATTGGTTTTCTGCATAAAACTCCCCCCTGTAAGCTTAAGGAATAAACCACTTTCTATTTTATTAAGCCACTACCAATCAGTCATGTATAGTTGATCAAATAAGTTGCGAGTCCCATGAAGCTGTTAAGCTGCAACAAATAGACTGATCCAACAAACATATGAGCTTGTTAAATTACTAAACTACCCATGCCAAATTAAAAAAGAACCCTCCACAAAATTTTGGATCTACCTACCTCACTCTCGCAAATCTAGTCCATTTTTATGCAAACCAAAAAGATAAGTTAGGTTTGGCCCAGTTGTAAATTATCATCAATTTCAATTAGAGAACACTTAAATTCATGGAATACTCTTTCTATCATCTATTTGTGGTTGCTTATGATGCAATGATAATTTTGATCAGTGAACAAACCATCAATTCATCATCAAGAAGTCCATTTTGGGGGCAATTAGAATCTAGAACTCAACCAATACGAAATTCAACCCGCAAAACAAAATAAAACGCCCAAATCAATTTCAAAATTATGAGATTGAACTCAAAATCCGTAATCGCAATAATCAAGTAGAACATTATACACATACAGATACAAAACACGAATACATCCATTGATGGAACGAACCTCGGAAGCAGAGATTCGGCGAGAGAACTTTCGTGGTGGATTGAAACCCATTTCTCTGTTAAAGACCTCCAAAATCTCATGTTGCGAAGAGCGCTTGTGATTATTATGATGATGATGATGATGATGATCATGTACACTATGTGTGGCAGTAGTATCCATTTTGGGGGTTCAGTTGTGCAACAATTGAGGGCTAGAAAGCTGTAAATTCATGGTGGATTGGATTTTATTAACCAAGAAATGGGAATATGTGATGGATTGGGGATGATGATGATGAGGGTTTTGGTGCTTCAAGTTACCAACCAACCCTTGATGTGTTCTGTGAAAAGATTTTAGGAATGAGAAAATTATATTTCCTCCATCTTTTTATCCTACCAATCCTTCTGCTCGCTTGATTATTTAACAACTGTTAAAATTTAGGAATGATATAAAGAAAAAGAATTAATGCATTACACATGTTAAATAATCAAGTGAGTAGAAGGATAAGTAGGTTAAAAATATAGGAGGAAATATAATCTCTCTTTAGGAATCTCTTTTTCTACATAAACTTCTTTTTTGTGTTGTGTACATATTGTATAAGGCTATTTTTGGTAAACTAGCTGATAAGCTAGCTGGTAGCTACTTATGGTAAAAATTAATTTATGGGTATATAAAATGACCAAAAATGATACATTGGAATATAATAATTAATATTAATAAGGGTATAATTGAAAAAAAAAACTACAAAAAACTACCTTCAAGTAGTTTATCAAAAAGTTGACTTATAAGTTACTTTTTGTCCATCCAAACATGTACATCATAAAAAATAGTTACTTTGTGATTACCAAACATCACCTAAATTTTTGTAGGAACTTAATTTTTTGGTTGTCATTCAGTTTAGAGCATATTATTTGAACTTTCCTCTCTCTCTCTCTCTCTCTCTCTATATATATATATATATATATGAAAGATGATAATATTCATTTGTTATAATCATATGTTTAAATTAAAAAAATAAAATACAATTGGTTCAAATGATTTATTAAAATAAATTGGTTTGTAAATGAAATGTCCACTTATAAATAGATAAACTAAGAGGGTGTTTGGGATTGCTTTTTGGACTCCAAAAGTTCTTTTAGTTAAAAGTGCTTATTAGCTTATAATGATGGTAAAAGAAGTTTTAAAAAAGTGTTTGGATTAGCTTTTTGGTGATAAAAGTCAATAAATTAATAAGTTAAAAAGTGTTTGGGTTAAAAAGTAGATTTATGTGAGAGGGAGAAGCCAAAAGTCAAAACAAAAGGCCACACTCTCCTTGCTTTTTAAAAATAGTTTTTTCCTTTATATCAAAAAACACTTTTGAAAAGTGCTTATTAGATATCCAAACATTATTTTTAACTTATTGGCTTTTTGAAAAGCCAATAAGTCAATAAACACTTTTAAAACACAATCTCAAACACCCTCTAAATTATAGTTATAAAATATTAGAGTAAATTACAATCTCGGTTCCTATGGTTTACTGATATTTTTTATGGTCCCTAAAACTTTCGTTTATCATATTGGGTGTCCCTATGATATGTATAACAGCACACTCTAGGCCCCTCCCTCTAATGGAATTCGTTAGCCCAATTACTTAAGTATAAGGGTAAATTGGTCTTTTTTCTTTACTCTAAAGATTCAACACTTTTGGGCAATCTGTAATCTCCTGGCCCAATTACTTAAGTATAAGGGTAAATTGGTCTTTTTTTTCTTCTTGACACTCTGGGACAATATGTGTTCATCTAGCCTCTACTGGAGGGGTGTGTTAGAATCCCCTATCGGTTAAACGTGGACTAATTCTCTATTCTATATGCTCAATAGCTCTTTTGAAAATTAAATACGAAAGGTTCTACGTATTTTCACAATATACATTAAAAAAATGTTAACCTCAAATTTGTATCTAATTTATGGGAGGGCTTTGGTACCAAACCACGTGTAAACCGGATTGGTTTAGATTCATTAAGCCTTTTTCTACTAACTTTTATCGATTTATATTCCAACACAATCTAGTTCTAACCTTATAAAACTCTTTAACTTTAAAAAGATAGCTAAAACACTGAAGAACTTGAAACCAAACTAAAACGGATAGAACGGAATCCAATCACGACTACCCGTACAACAATAAAACCAACCAAAACTAACCGGCCTCAGAAGCAAACGTGAATCTCCAAATGGTCATCTAAACACCTTCGCTTATCTATCGATTTATTATCAAGCGGGTGTCAAAATATGGTCAAAAAATAATTCAATAAATGAACTAAGTAACAAAAAATTATGGACGTATTTTGTTTTTTGGCCAAGGCCTTCAAAATGTCAGCATCGACCTAGTTACCAACTATAAGCTTGACGTTCAAGTCTTATTTAGGTCATGTTTAACAATCATAAGCTAGTTTATTTTTTAACCGTTATGTTTTAATAAACGTAACAATAATTCTTATTTTGCTTATTATTTTAGTTAAATATAATTTCTTACTTTTAATCATTTTAATTATCATTACTTAATTGTATACTGTTGTTATGATTTAAATAGATTAATCGATCAAAATCAGATAAACAATTTTTGTTTAAATTAATGATTTATTTTAGTTACATCATGTATAGTTAAAATGAATAATTATTAAGAGATTCTCTATATTTGTCAACTAGCTTATATTGCTTATCAATTAATTTTTGTCATATATAACTATCTCATCAAACATTTCCTCATCTAACAGCTTGTTTATCAAATATCAACCACAAACTAGTTGTCAAACATAGCCCAGATACAATATATAAAATAAGGATGTTACAACACATTACAATTGGAGAAAACCAAATGCAAAGTTTGAGAATCGTTCTTCCTTTTAAGAGTATAGTAATATTTTTCGTAGTTTCGTTGTTTATTTAGAATAGAAACGAAGGCCAGAATAGAAAGATTATAGATGCAAAATCTACACAAGAACTGAGCAATCCGATATAAATGAATTCCCTCTTTACAACACCTACTTCGACCCTGCGAAAAATATAGAAGAGATGCTCTAACGGGTGCAAGCAGGGCCTTTGTACCCATCAACTTCCGATGGTTTCTACAACACTACGTTAATCCAAGCTGTGCACATCCGTCTGTAATTCTAACTACTACCCAAAATTCTGTGTTTTAATATTGTTGCCCTTTTAAGGCCCCAGTGGTCGTGGTGGATGAAAAGACGAATTTACCCACGCCCTTCCCCAAAAAAGGTGAGAGAAAACTCTAATCTTCATCATCGGCTATTGCTGCAAATGAGAAAGGTTTAAATTTATACCCATCGCCCCCGTAAAACTTGTTTTGGAATTCCACCCAATGTAGCCTCAATGCATGAAGGAAAGCGCTTAGCGTCTCCATCATCAGTAGTATAAATGCAGTTGCAAAGGCAAACACTGCAAGTCCCACCATTCGAATAAGGATGTTTTCATACCTGCAAATTTAATCCATATCTCCACATTTACTTTTTAGATGAACTAAAAATAAACGCAAATAAAGAAGGAAAAAACTTACCCCCAAGCAAGGAGGAGGACTTTCTCGTAGAATACGGTGGACAATTCTGAGTGAGCTAAGCTGTAATAACGAAAAATTATCAGCTAAAATAAGATAAATGATCTACACCAGATTATTTATTCTCGAGTAAGGTCTATAATTGATGATATACCTCAAAGCCCATAACCGGAGGTATGAAGCAGTGTTGGAAACTGAACCAAGTACAAACTCGATAGAATGTATCATTTGATGTACAAAGACCTCGCTAAAATTGAATTCCTCCTCATGATGCCTTGCAGAACCGGGTTCAGAATCCGTATCCATCTCAGTGGACCTAAGAATCCCATATGCACGACCTTGAAATCTCTATAATGTATCAAGGGTTAAAAACATTAACAACTTGAGGCTACACACAACTAAAAGCCAACCACAGTTAACATAACTCATAAAAACCTCAGGATCACAAAAAGGAAAATGAACTCAAAGACGATATTTAAGTTGGTGTACAGGATATCAAGTACATATAAAATGGTGTCTAAAAGTGACTCATATGTTCAACAATATACATATACAGTTGAGTTCAAGTGAGAAGTGCCAAATCTGGTGAGAAGTTGTTATCAACCATTGGATGAGAACTGACGAATATTAGGATGAGATGCACCGAGGTGCACATGATCAATTGCCCTTTAAGCCACAATTCATGGGATGGTATTTGATTAAAAGTGATCAATGGTTTAAAAGTAATACTCACACTTCTCACCAATAATAACACTTCTTACATGATCCCATGTGTATACATACATATATATATATAGACGAAAGTTCGGTTCCAAACTCAAATTTCATTGCGAACGTGAGGACAGCCGAGAGCGCTCCACGTGACATATTCAGTCTGAATAATACCGAATGTTGTATTATTCAGTCTGAATAATACATGAGTATGCAAACTGAATATGCCACGTGGCATGCTCTCGGTTGTCCCCACGTTCACAATGAAAGACGAGTTTCCATTTGAACCTGACCCTATATATATATATAGTATTAGGTTCAAATGAGAAGTGCTAAAAAAAT
>LUCG01040575.1:0-11348 GCA_001633085.1 Carthamus tinctorius | reverse complement strand
AAAAGTAAAAGAATATATAACTTTTTTAATAATCTTATAAATATCTTAACTTTTAAAGTTTAGATTATTGTACAAGTATTCATAACCGACAAAAATATAAATGTTTTAGCTACATATTAGTGATCTAATTTGTACATTTTAATGGATTTTCAAATGAACAATGTAAAGGAGAAGAGAGAAATGAGGCTTAAAAGACGAAATTGCCCTTCACATGAGGAGCACATGATAGACTTAGGTGGTGTTTGTTTACCTCTTAACAGTTCTATTAAGAGGCAATCTCTGAATCGTTAAGAGGTGAATCTTGTTTGGCAAAAAAATGAACTGCCTCTTAATGGTTCCAAAACCCTCTGAAGGATTTAGTATCCTGGATGTCTTTTAACCATTAAGAGTCCTGATTTCATGCTCAACAATTACCAAACCAACATATTTCATTTTGCATCATATCATAAGAGCCTCTTAATCATTCTGACCACTTAATCATCCAGCACTGAACCATTCAGCAACTGCCAAACAGCCCCTTATTAGAGGCTGTTTACCAAAATTTTTATTAAGTCCTGTATGGATAAATTTGTCTGTCTGGATAAACATGTGTTGTTTACCTTTTTATCTGAATCATCGGTCTTAACGACAGAAATGACTAAACTGCTCCTCAATCAGTTTTTGAACATATTTCAACCAATTTTTATCAAAATCAAACGAAAAAAACTACTGTTCATCAAAAATAAAAAAAAACTGCCATTCATCACACTATTTAAAAATCAAAACATGATAATAAAATTATTTAAACATAAAAAAAACCAATGTTATAAGCCAATTGAATATTTCAAAACAAAAACCAAATAATTTTATACTTATTAAATAATCAAATTTATTTTGTAATTACTACTCTTTCTTTTTTTGGATTCAATTATTTTATAAAAATCATACTCATTTTTGTTAAGAAAACATTTTAAACTATTTATGCATTAAAAAGTAAATTTTATTTTATGAAAGTAATTTTGTTTACGGCTGTACGCCTGTACCACTCCTTCCACCTTCAAAGCTTTTACTCCCCATTTTTTCACATCTAACGTCTCCTTTTTACGTCTCTATTTTGACGCCGATTGCCTCTCCCTCTTCCGAAAACTTCTTCTCATTCAAACTGATTGTCTAAGTAAAAGAAAGGAATGAGCTTGTGATGTAGAAGCGACGAACAGCTCTGGCCGGTAACAAACGATAGCGGGGACGAGCAGAAGAATGCAGCTAGGGTCTGATGTGTTTTTTCTTTATCAGATGTAAGCATCAAAGAGATTGAGGGTGTTTTTTTAACAAGGGTATATTTGTCAAAAAGATGTCTGAACGAGGACAAGTGCTCTCCACCAGCTGTGCGAATCAGCCATGGTATGAGCCATTAAGTTGTTAGTAAACAAACCCATATGTCTGTGCAAATAAGCCGGTTTGCCCATTAAGTCGTTAGTGAACACACCTTTAAACAGACTAGGGACCAATTTGGATCCCGAACCATGATTTTGGACGGTCAATGCACTTTTATCATTTGAGGGACGAAAAATATAAAGTAGCTATTCACAAGGGACCAAAATTGTAATTCATGTTGAAAATTTTATGAAACACGTTTGATGATGCAGCTTGCAAAAGAAACTCATCAGCCGACGCCGTTACTTTTTCAGCCGAGCCGCCTCGTGGCTTATTTCCCTTTTCCCTCCCCTTTTCAATAAGCCATCTTCACACACACGAAACCAGAGTCCTCGGAGAATTCTCGCCGGAACCATCACCTCACCGTTTCCATAATTCCGATGATCAATTTCAGGCCGCCGGAGGCTGGTGCTTCGCCGACGGAGACCACGAGCAGCTCCGTCGTGGCCGCGGAGAAAGCGATTTCGTTCATATCCAAGGGATGGAGAGAAGTGAAGGATTCAACGAAAGCAGATCTACGGTTGATGAAAGACAGAGCGAAATCGTTCAAGAACCTAGCGTCTTCCTTCGACCGTGAGTTTGAGAACTTTCTGAATTCCGCGTCCAAATCGACTTTTCCGGTTCCGGTGACATCGTGGTCGTCACCGTCTCCGGCGGAGGTTGATTTCATGAGGCGTTGGCAGCCGAAGGTTTCCGATATTCGCCGGAGGAACTCTTCTCCGGATTTCAGTAGTAGAGTTCCGGAGAAGTGGAAGCCTAGGGCGAACATAAGGATCGACTTGTCTGCAATTAAGAACGCAATTCTGTCGGAGGTGGAGTTCTATGATACAGAAGCGTATCAGAGGAGAGCAAGGCCGCCTAGGGTAAATGATTTTGGTTGGGAATCGAAAGGAGAAGGGGACCAATGGCATCATCTCCTTGGGTATTGGGAGCCTATTAGGGATTTCAAAACGCGCTTACAGGAATTGGAGAAAAGGAGTTCATCGTCAGAGATTATCAAGGGGATCAAGAACAGCCAGTTTATGGTGAAAGTTAAATCTAGTTTGGTAACTATACTAATCCTCTTTCGAATTCAATAAGCTAATTAAGACAATTGTATAATTGGTACTCCAGTTGCAATACGACATGGTCTTCTTAAGGATTTCATATGCTTGTGATGAAGATATGAAGAGTTTTTGTTCACACTTCACACACTCTGCTTTTATATGCAATTGGAATGCAACTCTTTCCCCTGCTAAAATTGTAGGTCATGATTTCGGAATCCAATTAACTATATGGACATACAAAATCGAGCTGGATTAGACTAAGGTTTTTCCAAGCTCTTTGTAATTTGGCTGAGTGGATATATAGTAATATACAAACACTTCTTAATGAAAAGCTGAATAGGTGTTATGTATCTATGTAATTTATTAGGATCGCTAGTTTAAATTTTATTTTAGTCGAGTTAAACAGATTATTATATTTCTCAATTTTCTATTTATCTTGCAGAAAGCAATTTGCAAGGAACCGGACAATTTAAAGGTATGAATTTATACTTAGCTCATAGAATCACTTGCATTATTTGCTGTGTTACAGTGTTCGTCTTTCGCCATCTTCTTTTTATCAAATCATCATATCTTTTTCTAACAAGGTGCTTAATTTAGATGCATATGTAGTCATTAACATAAGTAGCAGAGACCCATAAAAATTAAAATGGGTGATGTGATCCTGGTTATGCTAATCTCTTTGTACAAAGATTTATTGGTATCAGATTATATGCTCAATAACTTGTGTATTTCATTAGATATATGTGTGTATATAACTATATATATTTAATACTATTTACTCAGTTCTCATTTTGCATCAATATACTATATAGATTATAGACTGCTTATTTAACAAGAATTGGATTACTTCTTGGATAGAGTTGATTTGGATTATATTGTAGCAGAATCTTTTATGTTTAATCATCTGATTTCATTTTTTTTCTTGTCTTAGGACGTTCCACCATTGGATGTCGCAGAACTTTTGGCATATTTGATTAGGCAGTCCGTCCCATTTTTAGATCACTTTGGTGTTAAGAGAGGTAATTAGATTTTCTTTTCCATTTTAGATTTTCTGACTAGGTTGGCGATTTATATCTGCAACACTTGTTTATCCGTGATTCTTTCTAGCCTTTCTAAGCATATATGTTGGTGTATGGTGGCAGATGTCTCTGACAAGATAGTGGAAAGCTTGTGCAGCAAAAGGAAAAATCAACTTCCGTTAAGCCCTTTAGACACTAGAGAGTCATTGATTTCTGAAGGTGATAATGTAAACGATGAACTAGATGTGAGAATAGCTAGTGTGCTTCAAAGTACAGGACACCGATATGAAGGTGGATTATGGACCGACCTTGGTAAGCATGAGATATCCGATGGGAAAAGGAATGTGGCAATCGTCACAACTGCTAGTCTTCCTTGGATGACTGGGACTGCTGTAAATCCACTGTTTCGAGCGGCATATTTGGCAAAATCCAAAAAGCAGAACATCACACTATTGGTTCCTTGGCTTACTAGAGGAGATCAAGAATTAGTTTATCCAAACAACATTACTTTCAGTTCACCAGAGGAACAAGAAGCTTATATTCGCAGTTGGCTTGAGGAACGAGTGGGTTTCAAGACTGATTTCAAAATCTCCTTCTATCCTGGAAAGGTAGTTCTCGTATACCGTTTTTAATATATTCCATGAGCTTTTTTATGCTCATTGCAACAAAAACGACTTTATAGGGCGCTAAATATGTTTAAGTTCCTAGTAGACTGCTTTAGAGGACTTAATTTTGTAGTACCAAACAATTATGCGACCTATATAAAATGTTACAATAAGTTGATAATTGATAAAACACTTTTGGCCATCTTTAACAAGGTTTTTTGGACACTTCGAAATAAAGTATTCTATCAGCTTTCTACAAGACAATTTTGAGGATGCTTTATTTCAAAAGCGACGTAAAAGAATTGTTAGGACCCTGAAAAGCATCATATTAACTTACCATAACACTTGCTAGGGAGCACACTTGTTTGGTCCGATAAACTTAAGTCTTATAAAGCAGGCTATTAGGACACTTGCATAGTTGCATAGAGTTGGCGTCCTATAAACCTGATCTTGTGTTAGCAGTTGTAGTTGTACTGACAATATGCATGCGTTTCTCACCGTTCAGTTTCAAAAAGAGAGACGTAGTATTATACCTGCTGGAGATACTTCAAAGTTCATTTCATCCAAGGATGCTGACATTGCCATCCTTGAAGAACCCGAACATTTGAACTGGTACCATCATGGTAAAAGCTGGACTAGTAAATTCAATCATGTTGTCGGAGTTGTTCACACGAATTACTTGGAGTACATCAAGAGGGAAAAATACGGAGCTCTCCAAGCCTTCCTTGTGAAACATATAAACAATTTGGTTACAAGAGCATACTGTGATAAGGTACTACCGAGTAAACTACAAATGTCCCAATCTTCTAATTTATATGAACTTGGCGATCTAGAAGACAATTAATATTTTTCTAATTAATATTTTTGGTTTAGGTTCTTCGCCTTTCTGCTGCAACACAAGACTTGCCCAAGTCTGTAGTTTGTAATGTTCATGGCGTGAACCCAAAGTTTTTAACAATTGGCGAAAAAATGGCGGCAGAAAGAGAAGGTGGATATCAGTCGTTCTCAAAAGGAGCTTACTTTTTGGGCAAGATGGTTTGGGCCAAGGGATACCGTGAGTTGATAGATTTATTGGCAGAACAAAAAGATGACCTTAATGGTTTCAAGCTTGATGTTTATGGGAACGGAGAGGATGCTCACGAAGTACAAAGCACCGCCAGTAGGTTAGACTTGAACATCAACTTCATGAAAGGCAGAGATCATGCCGATGATTCTCTTCATGGGTAAGAATTATCATCTTAATAAACCAAACCAAACCAAATGGAACAAACCCAATAGTCTCCCACATGGAGGTGGGGTCTGAAAGGGTAAGATGTATGCAAACCTGACCTCTACTTCAAAGAGTAGAGCAGTTGTTTTTGTGAAGACCAATAAAAGCATTTCTTTTGTGACTCATTGTTTTTTATATGATCTTGTTGCAGTTACAAAGTGTTCATAAATCCGAGTGTGAGTGACGTGCTCTGCACGGCGACTGCCGAGGCGCTTGCGATGGGAAAATTTGTAGTGTGTGCAGACCACCCTTCGAACGAGTTCTTTAGATCATTTCCCAACTGTTTAACTTACAAGACGCCAGAAGAGTTTGTGAACAAAGTGAGAGAAGCCATGGCAAGTGAGCCACATCCACTTACATCTGAGCAACAATACAATCTGTCATGGGAAGCTGCAACCCAGAGGTTTATGGAGTACTCAGACCTTGACAAGATACTAGTAAGTGATGAGTGCAACAAAAGTAGGAGGTCAAAATGGGTGGATGGAGGGCTTGCTTTTGGTCATTACTGTTTTACTGGGAATGAATTGTTGAGACTGTGTACTGGGGCAGTACCTGGAACTCGGTATTACGATAAGCAGCACTGTAACGATCTTAATCTGCTACCTCCGCAGGTAGAGAACCCGGTCTATGGCTGGTAATAAGTTGGATTGGAAAATGATGGTATTCTTTTTATGTACAAATACGACTTGTAGGTAGTGATCGATATAGTTAAGGAACATATGCTTACTGACCTAGCTACATATGTGTATACATTTCAAGATCCATAGATGCTGCATATAGATGATGGATTAATCATTTTGAAGGCTGCTTTCAGTTTCATGCATAAATATGTGCTTACCTTTCTTTAATTTCATTTTATACCCTAAGGTGGCGTTTGGTTCATGGATTCTGATGGAATGGAATGGAATTGGAATCCTGAATTCCTTTGACCAAATTCCTTTCCATTGTTTGGTTCATGGATTCTGATGGAATGGAATGTATGAATTCCATCAAAATCCTTAAGTAAAGGAATTGGTCATTCCAATTTCCATGACAAAGGATAAGGATTTGGTTGGAATGGAATGTCAAAAAAAATTTGGACAAAATTACCCCTCATCTTAATATGCACCATCACCTCCAGCCACCACCACCTTTGGCCACCGCCACCGGCCACCACCACCTCCGACCACCAACCCCGCCGGTAACCACCACCTCATACCACCACAGCCACCGATAACCACCACCTCCAACCACCATCGCCACCGACAACCACCACTACCGGCCAGAAATGAAAAAAACATAAAAGGGTATTTCGGTCATTTACCACAATTTCATTCCAATTCCAAAGCTATATTCTGTGAACCAAACATGCACNACCTGACAACATTCCATTCCAATTCCTTCAAAGTCAAATTCTTTTGACAGATTCCATTCCATCCAAAAACATTCTGCGAACCAAACGCCACCTAACTTTATCTTTCTTTCTAGATGTTATTTAGAAGATTGAATAACTGACTAATAATACTCGATATTGGTATCGCATTTACGATATTTTGTCGTGTTATTTAAAAGATTGAATAACCCCCACATTTTCAAAAAGAGCCATCGAGAAGAGAAGAGATACTCCAATATATATAGATGAAAATTTAACTGATCAATTTTAACATTTGATTATTGTTTGATCGACGGTCACCAACAAAAGTCGAGATATGATCGGACACCGGTACACATGATAGATCATGTACACGAACTTTAAAAAACCTTGGTGGCCACCTATTCAACAATTCTCCGACAAAAAGCAGGGTGTGTTTGGTATGCAAAACAGAATAGGACAGCTTGTTTCATGTTTGGCATGCATTTATGTGGAACGTGTTAGGACTAAATAGAACAAGAGTGTAACGACCAAAAACTTACGCAATTAAAACTTAACATAATATAAAAGTCTTCCTAAAAACGGGTTACAAAATTTCTGGACGAACGTCTAACAACATCCAACAATAGCATAGTAACTAGCAACTGAGAAGCACCAACGAACAACTAAGGGTGCCGGCTAACTCTCTCTGTGGTAACAGGCTTTAAACCTTGCCCTTACCTCTATCTGCCCCTGGTCTACCTGAAAAGGTTTAGTTTGAAAACGTGGGTTAGACCAAAGGTCTAGTGAGTTCCCCCAAATCATTATCTTTTCGAAAAAGTTTCATAGTTTATAAGTAAAATATGCATTTAAAGAGACCAGTTAAACACATGCTTTATGCTCACACTCTCTGCACATGTACTGCCCTCACCGCGTTATATCCCACGCACACCTGTGGCAACGCAAAGGCTCACACCTGCCCGATTTGGGGTCACACCTCCCCGATTTGGCCAGTACATGCCCCACCTCATGCAAAAATGCATATCATGCCATGCAGATGCACATGCAAGTCTGTAAATACCTTTCCAGAGACAATAGTTAACAATTTAAAACGATATTGCAAGAGTTCTCTCTTTCTTTAAAAGTATTTGTCAAAGTGAGGAAAACTCACCTGGTCATTGCTAAAACCTCCAATCACTTTAACTGCACACATACAAAGTAAAATCACAGAAATTCTTACGAGAATTCTAATTCCGACATACATATTTAAACCTCTCGACCTACTTCTTGAAAAGAAACTGACTGAGTCAGACAACCCACTAATCCGAATCGAACTACCAACTAATCCGAATCGGACTACCAACGAATCCGAATCGGACAACTAGTCCGAATCGGACTACTCCCTAATCCAAGTCGGACTACCCAAAGTCCGAATTGGACATCACACAAAATCCGAATCGGACTATTCAAAGTCCGTATCGGACAACTCTACAAAATCCGAATCGGACTATTCAAAGTCCGTATCGGACAACTCTACAAAATCCGAATCGGACTATTCAAAGTCCGTATCGGACAATTCCAACAAAATCCGAATCGGACTATTCAAAGTCCGTATCGGAAAACTTTACAAAATCCGAATCGGACTATTCAAAGTCCGTATCGGACAATTCCAACAAAATCCGAATCGGACTATTCAAAGTCCGTATCGGACAATTCTAACAGGTCTGGGTCGGACAATGCTAACAGGTCTGGGTCGGACAACTCGAAGTCCGAATCGGAAAATTGGACTTCGAATCAGACAACCGGGAAAAACCCAGAACTTCGCGAATTTAGCCTAAAATAGGTATAAATCTCATCTAAATCTACCACAATCAATCCTACATTAACCAATGCTAAATCAAAATGAGAAACCTTACCAAATGAGGATTCCTTGAAGAAGATACAAAGTCCAAGTCCACTCTTTCTCTTACTGCTTCTCTTTTCCCCTTTCTAGCACACCCAGAGCCGCACACACACACAACACGGCTGAAAATCTTACCCTAAATGGTAAAGGACGTCCCCCCTTTCTCCTTAAATAGTGTGGGCCAAGCCCAATTAATTTTCCCCTTTTTCCTTCTTTTCTTAATGAAAGGCCCAAAAGAATTTGGGTTATTACAAAGAGTAGAACATGTTTGTTCCCTCCTACCATCTTCGAACTAAGTAGAATAAGGCTTGATGTACGAATATACCTTCAAGATACAGATCGCTCTAACTTGACCCACATAACCACTAGCTCGATCTCCGAAGTCCATTTGTTGGGCAGGTTACTCGGTTTGGGTAGGGTCTCCATACATATCACTCGGAACCCGAATAAGTCTCTTTATATTAATATTTTTTATAACTTTTTACGTAATTTTTTGAAGTTGGAACTTTATTTTTATTAGTTTAATCTTTAACGTTTGAAATTTGAATTTTTAGAGTTTGAATTAATTTTAATCTTTAATGATTAAACATGAAAAACAAAGAGTTAAAGTTAAATTTATAACCATTCTATCTAAATATAAGAGTAGATTTGTCATTTGATAGTTTTTTTATTCAACTCTTGTTACTTAAAATATATGCGTTCATCTTTAAATTTTTGTTGTATACAATTTCTATTTTTGACTAATTTGGTGGGAAAAGAAAAGAAAAGAAAACATATATTGCTAAAACCCGAACCCGATTAAATCCGAATCCGACATGGCATGCAATCCGAAATCCTTCACACTCGATTTTGATTTTTGGGGGCTACATTTCATACCCGAAACCCGATAAAAAATCCAACTAAGAATGTATATTGCTACCTGTTGTCTTGCAAACTATGATTTTGGAACTTATACTTGGTCGTAATTTTGTTGATACATAGACTGATGTTTTGTGCTTTTGTTAATTTTCTTTTAGATTGACTATTTGGTAAAAAGAATATTAAAAAGTTCATTAGGAGTAAATTGGTTATTTAATCACTCTCGTTCTATCCAATCCTACCCTGTCATGACCTACCAAACAGTGAACAACTATTATGTTCTATCTTGTCCTTGTTTTGTCTGCGTACCAAACGCACCTTGGCATAATTATGTTTATAGGACACACCTAAAGTGTTAGATATCCTACTAGTCTTTCTTACGTGATCAAAGAATAAAGTGCTCTATTTAAAATTGGGACAATAAATTTATAAAAAAATGTTATAATAAATTTATAGAACACTTTTAGGAGTTGTAACAAGCTTTTAGGATTTTTTTAAAATAAAGTGTTGTATTAACTATTTTATATGACCATTTGAAAATGTCCTAGTAAAATTTATGTTTTTACAAGACATATTTCAAAAGTATGGCAAATAAAATAGTTAACATCACACTTTATTTTCTAGAGTTCTAAAATTTGTTATGAAGCCAAAAAGAAATTTTATAAATTTATTGTAACACTGTTAGATAGATAACTATATTCTTTTGTTCTATAAACCTAAGTCATATAAAACACTCTATTAGGACACTTAAACACGTTGGACATCTTATAAACCCAATTTTGTTATAGCGACCCAAAAAGCATGAAAAAAGTTCAAGGACAAAAGTTTTTCAATGATATGAATCTATTTTAAAAAAATGAGCCGACAAAGAAGAACCGACTTGACGAAGAATGGATGGGAAGGAGCATAACGTTTTCTTCGAGACCTAGCTAGGAAAAACCATGACGAGGTGGTGAATTAACAAAAACACAATAACTAGTTACAACACGGTCACAAGGGATCATGGAAGTCAAGGGAAACCTTTCATAGGCTGATTGATACAATGGCATGAGTACGGAAAGAGATTACGTCTTTAAAGGGTGCTGATATAGGGTTTTTGAAATTGAAGCTTTGGCACAAGCCTCTAATGACAAAGTTGGTAAATGTTTCTCTCATTTTTTTTAGTTTTCAGCTTAAACGTTGGCATTTTTTCATATTTTAGAAAACAAAAAGTTACAGCTTGAACCGAAACATGGGTCTCTTCAAAGACAACGGAACCAACCAAACCATCTGATAACAATATTTTGAAATACTTTAAAAGGTTCATTTTTTATAGTTAAATTATACTTTAAAAAGTTCATTTTTTATAGTCAAATTATATCATCATTCAGACAAATTTCTAGTTGATTAAAAAGGATTGCAGTCAAGTGTCAACGATGTGCAACATACAAGATATAATTATTTATTTGAAAACTAGAAACTTAGAGGTACTTAAACGTATGTTGGAAATATTTCTTTGACAAAGAGTATAGTACTTTAAAAATAATTCCACAATATGAAAATTTAAGATGAAAATGAAATACTTTTTTTTGGGAAGGTTCATCTGAACTTTGGCCCGACTACATACTTGGTAAATTTTAGCGAGAGCTAAACATGCNCCCTTTGGGTGCGTTTGGTACGCAGACAGGACAGGACAGGACAGGACAGGACATAACAGCTGTTCAGCGTTTGGTAAGTCATGACAGGGCAGGACTGGACAGAACAGGACTCATTAAATGACCATTTTACCCCTTGTGAAATTTTTAGCTTTTTTTTTTTACCTAATAGTCGATCTAAATGAAAATTAACAAAAAACAAAAAAGCTCCAATCTATGTATTGACAAAACTATAATAAAAAAAATCATAATTTGCAAGATAAATAGTAG
>LUCG01040556.1:0-18931 GCA_001633085.1 Carthamus tinctorius | reverse complement strand
CTCTCTCTCTCTCTCTCTCGGCAGCGCTGCTGCCGCTCAGCGGCTGGAACCGCCGGCCAACCACAGCGAGGGCCATGGTGGCGCTACAGCAGCGGTGGCTGCAGCCTTGCCGCGGTGCATCACTAGGCGGCTGCCCCGCCGATCAATGACGTGCCATGGGCAGCGGCGGCATCCGAACAGCCACCGGCGTACGTCTCGTGGCCATGGCCGGACGGAACGCACCCCGGTGGCACCCCCACTCCGGACGATCGACGCCAAGGCCATCGACATCCTTCACGAGGTGCTCGCTAGGCAGCATCGCTGCTGCCGCGGTGCATGCGACGACGCCCTAACCACCGCCGTGCATGTGTGCGTGTGTGTGTGTGTGACGGGTGACCGCTACACCGCCGTAGCGGCCTGCGTGACAAACACCAGCCATGTGTGGCTGTCGAAACGAACAAACATAAGAAAATCGGTATACCTCTCGAGCTTCCGGTTTCCTCCTCCTCCTTTGCCGGATTTTCCTTCTCTCTCACTCTCCTCTAGCCGCCGGTCACTCTCTCCCTAACTCTCTTTCTAGACGTCGGCCTCCCCCTCTCTTTCTACTGTCTCTCTTTCTTTTCTTCTAGGGGATTATATTAAATCCTTAATCCTCACCCTCCCCATGCAAAACGGGATAGATACCCAATTCAAAAAAAATAGGATAATTTCAAAGAATTATGATAAGGAAGGAAAAAGATAATATCATAAAATAAAGATAATAATAGTAATACAAAAAAAATGAGGGTAGCTAACGGTGATTAATTCGGGACGTTACAAATGCCCATCATCTAACGAAATTATTTTAACGCTCGTCAAAGGAAGAGACTAAATCTAGACATTTTAACAAGTCACATTGACCGTTTTGTATCTTAAAAAAGAGAAGTGGTTTTTAATTTATTAATAAGCTTAATACAAATCTGATTATTTAACCACTATACCTTAAAAATATAAAAACTTTTACTAAAATAATTTATTTTCATTATCAATCAAATTTTACAACTGAAATTCTCAATAATTATTTTATTTGGGTTAATGACTTATTAGGGTAATTAATTTCTGTTTGATCATATTTTACCATTGAATTATATTTAAATATTCAAATCCAAGGACTGGTGCTGTATTGAGATGAAGTCTTTGTAAGGAAACATGGCACAACAAAAGTACATGTTCAAAGAAAATGGAGCAGCCATCAGATGCAGGGCAATGGGAGCCACTAGTTGCAGTGCAAAGGGAACCATTATCACTTTTAATCTCATGCCCTCCCATTAATAGCCCCCCTACATACACATATGTGTATAAATACATGCATGCAAATAAAAAACAAAAGCACAAACACTAACCTTATGAAGATTTGAACATTTAAAAAAAATCAATGGTATATTGGGTACAAAAATAAGTTCAATGGTAAAATGTACAGAGTAGTTAGTTACCCTAATAAGTCATAAATTAACCCTTTACCTTGTCACGTCGATGTCACTTGTTATAAGTAATTACCACGTAGATATCATGTAGGCGAATACATACGATAATCGATAATAATGGTAATATTTGAACATTTAAAAATAATTCAACGGTATGTTCAGTACAAAAATAAGTTCAATAGTAAAATATGATGAAAGAGATCACAGTTCGTTGCCATAATAAGGCTGTGTTTGGCAAAAATAAGCTAGCTTATAAGCTAGTCCATCCAAACATGTATCAGAAGCTAGCTTTTTGAAACGCTACTTTGAGTAGCTTATGAGAAGCTTTTTGTAGTCTTTTCCAATTATACCCTTATTAATATTAATTATTAAATTCAAAGATACCCTTTTTGGTCATTTTACATACTCATAAGCTAGTTTTTGCCAAACATAATTTGTTCATAAGCTAGTTTACCAGCTAGCTTATAAGCTAGTTCATCCAAACATAGCCTAAGTCATTAACCCCTTTGTTTTCCATTACTAACACTAACTAATAAATAAACAATTTAGCTTTAATAACAAAATGAATAAATTATTATTTTAGTCCATATGATATGTTAAAAAATTCCGAAAACTAATTTTCATCCCTAAGTTTGTAATTCATTACTATTTAATCCTTACAATTTATAATTTATTGCTGATTCAGTTATTATGATTTACATTTATTTGCTATTTTGATCCTTTATACTTAAAAAAGTTAGCACAGAGACAAAAATTGAAATAAAATACAAACCATAAAAACAAAAATTGTCTATTTCTAAACCATAGCAACGAAAATAGAAATTATAACAAATCACACCGACTAAAATCCTATTTACTCTAGGGGTGAGGGTGGTCAGGAAACCGAACCGAACCGAAACCGAAAATGTCTAAATCTTCAAATCGAAAGCTGAACCAAATATGTATATGCGGTTTCGGTTTGGTCTCGGTTCAGTCATAGAACCAAATTGAAAACCGATCCTTCAATGAAGTTTAATCTTCATCGGTCGTGTCCTATTTTGTTAGGGATTTGATTAGCGGGCTTTGAAAATCGAAGACTTGGGCTGCCTTTTGAGTTACTCGGTTTGCTTCGGTAAAAAACCGAAACTGATTGGACCAAAACCGATATGGATTAAAACCGATAAGAGTGAATTTAAAAAACCAAAAACCTAACCGAAATTCATGTACGATATTGGTTCGGTTCGGTTTCCATCGGTTTTCAATTCGGTTCGCTTTTTTTTGGGTCCAAATGCTATTCAACTAAAATAATTGAAGAGGAGTGGAAAATGTAGAAATGGGCGTGGAATTAAAATTTCAAACAACATCATCTGCAAAAACCTACTACCCACAAAACCCGCACCAATTTCTCTCTCTTCATCTCTCTCTCTCTCTCTGGTCCTTCGAAGATGGATCGGAGCTCCAATGGCTTCGTGATTGCAATCGGCATCTTCATCACCTTCATCTCATCTTCTGAATCATTCTACTTGCCTGGTGTTGCTCCTCGTGATTTCCAAAGGGTAACGTGATCTCTTTAATTTAATCTATGATTTTTTCAACTCAAATTGGCGTTTACTCTGTGTTTTTTTTAGCATTGATTGTTTCGATATTTCGCAACTGAATTTACTTCGTTAGGCCGTGTATTGCTCACGTATCACGATCTGTATGTGTGAATCGAGTTTGGATGATTGGATCTAGGGTTTTGGGTTTCAGGCTGAGAATTAGGTCATTTTTTGGTACTTTTGCTATTTGTTGATTTTTGTTTTTAGATGTGTTTTTCTGTTGGTGATATTTTTGTTGATGCAAACTGTTTGATCTGAATTGGCTGAGTCTTAGGTTGATCTAATTAAGTATTCTCTAGTTTGCTTAATGCTCAAATTTGGTAAAGATAGAAAGTTGTAGTTGCTGGTTTAGTGAATGTGTATGATTGAGTTGATCAATTGATTGGAAAGAGCTTGTTTGTTGCTTAGGCTATTTGCTATTTTTTTATGGCTTATATTGTTAGTTTTCTGATCTAATTGGAACCGGGTGGTGTTAGGATTTTTGTATGTTTGCTAGCATGGTTATGTTTCAACCATATAGACAAGTTTTTCTCTTTTTGATTTAGGGCAAATTTCTCATAAAGATCATGATTTTTTTACTCTTGTAAGTATATAATATTTGTATACGGCAAATGAAACTCACACGCATTCCTCATTTTTGGTGAGGTTTGAACCTTGATGGTACCGCTAGGCCAATTGCTCTTTGGTAAGATCATGATATTTTAGCATTAATCCCTCTGTTGAGGATGGGATTAGTTATGAATTTTTGATAGTTGATGGATTTTAGAGTGGACTAACGAGGGATAAAAATACCCAATCTTTATCATACTTCTACTTGAAGATATGCCATGTTTTCTTTGCACCTGAACTCCTGTTTATTTATAATTACGTTCATTCAGCCTTTGATTTGAAGTTTATTTATTATATTGGTGTTATATTTTTATGGGTATTTTATAACTGATCCCGCGTTTGATTTGTTTAAGTTTCAAAACTTTCCTTTGTTTGAAGTTTATATCTGTAAGGTCGCGATCTTGCTACATAAATAGTCAGCATTGATTCTTATCTTGTATTTAATCTCTGTATGATGTACCCTCATTACTGGGATTACTACTGTGTGTGTGTGTGTGGTATCCACTGAGCTTTTTAATATCTTTCAACAATTTATATAATTTCCATGCGTTGCATTTACCAGGGTGATCCGCTTCAAGTGAAAGTCAACAAATTGTCGTCTACCAAGACACAACTTCCTTATGACTACTATTACTTGAACTATTGTAAGCCCAAGGAAATTCAAAATACTGCAGAAAACTTGGGCGAGGTGCTACGAGGTGATCGCATAGAGAATTCAGTTTACACGGTGAGGACCTCCTTTTTTCCCTTTCCATATGGTTCCTGGTAAGGGGAAAGGTGATTGTTCTATTATGCCCTGCGTGATGATCAAGTTCTTAATTGTCATTTCAGTTTCACATGAGAGAGGAGCTACCATGCAAAGTTGGTTGTCGAATAAAGCTTGATGCTGAATCAGCAAAAAAGTTCAAGGAAAAAATTGATGATGAGTACCGGGTTAATATGTATGGTTCACTTGGCTTAACTTTGTCATCAGTTTACAAACATATCATCAATCAAGTCTTGAGGGACAGCTCAACCGGCAATTAAAAGCTAGGCCTTGGGCTCATTCCCATTGGTCACCTATTCAAGTCTCCTTAGGGCCACTGCGATTTTCTTGGTTGTTATATTCAGGGCCATGGGACACCTACAGTTTTCCTATATATATGTATATGTATATATGTATATGTGTGTGTGTGTGTATAACTATATATATATACACACACTTGTGGATCATGCTGAAACCACATGATGATGTGAATAACAAAGCAGGAATTTTGAAATGAGCATGTCAGTATTTGAATTGTTCCATCATTCGTTATTTCCGTGTCTTTTCGTTACATACACACACACACATATATATTATATCTTCATTTATCAATTCCACTCCTGAAGTACCCAAGGAGACCCCCTCCACTGCTACCCCCACCTCATGCCTCATGGTTGTGGCTCGTGGGAGTGATAAGTGGTTTGTCAGCCTACCCCTTCCTCTCTGAGTCCCTCCCACAAGATTTCTTACTACTACATTAGGTTTAATAAAATAGGACATTCATAGGTAGTTATTTATTTTTGTTTTCTTTGTTAATAAACATCAATAATCGATTTCTATATACGTGGAATGCCTTGGATTGATTTTTTTTTGGATCTTCGTCATGTTGTGCAGGATTTTAGATAACCTACCAGTTGCCGTTCTTAGACAGAGACGGGATGGCAGCCAGTCAACCACTTATGAACACGGTTTCCGTGTTGGTTTTAAAGGAAATTATGCTGGGGTGAGTTTTACTGCGGGGAAATTCACTTGACTTCTATGATCCAGAATTCCAGAAATTTATTCTGTTCACCTTTTTTCAGAGCAAAGATGAAAAATATTTCATCAATAATCACCTGAGCTTTAGAGTCATGTTCCACAAGGATCTTGAGACTGATTCTGCTCGAATTGTTGGGTTTGAAGTTACTCCAAACAGGTATGTTTCTTATTCCTGATTTACTTAAATAAACAAGAAAATAAAATAGAGTTGCCACAAATGTAGATGGCTCACAGGATCGAATAATGTTGCATTACCTTGCCTTGGGGTTTTTATTGTAATATACCCCCTCCGTCCCAAAATAGATGTCTACAATGAAAAAGGCACACTTTTTAATTAACTAAATGACAACTTTATCGTTAGTAATAGAGGATTAATCAATTGGGTTGGGTTCCGGTGAGAAGCGTGAGAAGGGGTTATCAACTGTTGGATGAGAAGTGGGTGCACATTAGGATAAGATTCATGCAAATGCACCAGATCAATTATCTTCTAAAGTGCAATTCATGGGAGGGCATGAGATTAAAAGTGATCAACGGTTCAAATCCACGCTTCTCACGCTAACCTCAACTTCTCACACGATCCTTTACCTAATAAATTTCTCCATCTCATAATTGTGGGTGGAATTGGAAAGTATGTGCTTTTGAAAGTGAATACTTATTTTGGGACAAACTAAAATAGATATGCAGACACTTATTTTGGGATGAAAGAAGCACTAATATTGCCTTTTCAACATGAAAAATTTGGTATTTGTCAAATTGGTCATCTTTAAATAGTCTAAACTTTGCTGCCAACTTGTGCTAACAGTATCAATCATGAGTACAAGGAGTGGGACGATAAGAACCCTCAATTAACAACCTGTAACCAAAATACCAAAAACATAATTCAAGGAAGTACTGTACCACAGGAAGTTGATACAGGCAAGGAGGTTGTATTCACATATGATGTCACTTTCAAGGTACGTTTGTAAAACCCTAGCACTTGTCTTTCCGTTTATTGTTGTAACTGTGGATGTCTGGGCCAACCCAGTGTACCTTGAATAATACCATGGTACCCTGAAGTTAACAGCCACACAAACCACCATTTAAATCACCACTAGAACCGGTGACCTTTGTAAAGCAAACCCAAGGTCTAACCTAGGGGTGTTATTTGAGCTTGGCTCGGAAAAAATACTATCAAGTTCGGGTTGGAGTTCCAATATTTTGTCAATGTTTGAGCTCGAGCTAGATACTCTTCGAACTTGAGATTGATTAACTCGCTTATTTGCCCAACGTTACATACTTTTTATATCTGGGTTATTTTATTTATGAACATATGAACATGTTTAGATAGAAAAAGTGTATACCCGAATGCCTCAGCTCGGCTTGAAAATTTAATCGAGTTCTCGGACGAGCCAATTCAAACATTAGGGTTTTAGAGCTCGACTCGTTAAGTTAAACTAGTTTTAGTGTGTGTTTGAGATCGACTTGAGCTCGAAATTATTTAGCTCAAGCTCGAGATAGACGAACTCCAGCTCCAGTAACTAGTTAAAAAGCTCAACTTGTTAACACCCCTAATGGATGATTTTAAGGTTCTAATTTGACAAGGGTAATTTAGTCATTTACCAATTTTGTTCCACCTTTTGGATAAAATGCATTTTTGTCCCGCGGTAGCTCGACTTGTTAATACCTCTAGTCTAACAAGTCACGATACCTGAGGACAAAAATGCATCTGGTTTCACTGGTTTCATTCTTTTTCACAATAGGTGGAACAAGATTGGTAAATTACTAAATTTCCCTTGTCAAATTAAAACCCTAAAATCATTTACATTTTTTTCGTGTGCCTACGTCACTCTCACCCGTCGAGTCCCGTCCTCGTAGGGGTGTTAACAAGTCGAGCTACCTCGCCACAATTTTTTCCCCTTTCTGTTCAGTAGGTGGAAAAAGATTGGTTGGTAAGTTACTAAATTACCCTTGTCAGATTAAAACCCTAAAATTGTCCACAATTTTTTCACCTGCCGACCTCACTCACTCATCCAGTCCCGCCCTCATACCAAACGCACTATATCTTTTAATTATGAAGTCGGCAATATCTTTTTCTCTCGGTTTCTTATATATGTAACTTTTTTAGGAGAGCGACATCAAATGGGCGTCACGTTGGGACACCTACCTTCTCATGAATGACGACCAAATCCACTGGTTTTCCATCATAAACTCGTTAATGATCGTCCTCTTCCTTTCCGGGATGGTCGCCATGATCATGATGAGAACGCTCTACAGAGACATCGCAAACTACAACCAATTAGACACACAAGACGAAGCCCAAGAAGAAACCGGATGGAAACTCGTTCACGGTGACGTTTTCCGAGCCCCCGTGAATTCCGGCCTACTCTGTGTCTACGTCGGAACCGGCGTCCAAATCTTCGGAATGACGCTCGCCACCATGATCTTTGCATTACTCGGGTTCTTATCACCGTCCAACCGTGGCGGGCTTATGACGGCACTGGTTCTTTTATGGGTGTTCATGGGCTTGTTCGCCGGATATTCCTCCGCCCGCCTCTATAAAACTCTAAAGGGTACCGAGTGGAAGAAAAATACCCTCAAAACGGCCTTCATGTTTCCCGGAATTTTGTTTGCGATTTTCTTCGTTTTGAACGCTTTGATTTGGGGCGAAAAGTCATCGGGGGCGGTACCCTTCGGAACCATGTTCGCCCTCGTGTGCCTATGGTTTGGGATTTCCGTACCGTTGGTTTTCGTGGGGAGTTACTTGGGGTTCAAGAAACCCGCGATGGAAGATCCTGTGAAAACAAACAAAATCCCGAGACAAGTCCCGGAACAAGCTTGGTACATGAAACCCGTTTTCTCAATTTTGATCGGCGGGATTCTTCCGTTTGGAGCGGTTTTCATCGAGCTTTTCTTCATCTTGACGTCGATCTGGCTTAACCAGTTCTACTATATATTCGGGTTTCTTTTCATCGTTTTCGTGATTTTGATCATAACGTGTGCGGAAATAACGGTCGTTTTGTGCTACTTCCAGTTGTGCAGCGAAGACTATAATTGGTGGTGGCGGGCGTATTTGACCGCCGGGTCTTCGGCGGTGTACCTTTTTCTGTACTCGGTGTTCTATTTCTTCACGAAATTGGAAATCTCGAAGCTGGTTTCGGGAATTCTATACTTTGGGTATATGCTGATTGCTTCGTATGCGTTCTTTGTGTTGACGGGTACCATCGGGTTTTACGCGTGTCTGTGGTTTGTGCGTAAAATCTATGGGTCGGTTAAGATCGATTAGCGGAAAGAATGGCGATCGGTTAGGATCAATGAGCAGAAAAACGGCGATCGGTTAAGGTCGGTTAGCGGAAAAAATGGCGATCGATAAATGTGGGGTTGTAGTGTTACTTTTAGAAGGGAAAAAGAAAGACACTATTAAGGATGTAAACAAGACTTATTGTAGAATAGTGATTTTGGTTTGTATGATGTTTTTAACTTTTTTTTTTTATTAATTTGTTTGTTTAAGTAAGCATCAAAAAATGTTATATCCAATCGAGTGTTTTTTGGAGATAAAAATATGGCGATGAAATTGAGACCCATGTGACTTTTTATATATTTCTAGTTTGTGTGAGTGGAGTTTTACATAAAAAGAAAAATATTTGATGATGTGTATTTATTTGATTGGTAGACGATGAGATTGGTCGAGTTCACTAAACCTGATTATTCGACTCATTTTATGGGATCAAACTTTGGGCTCTTTAGGCCTTCGGTAGCGCAACCCACAAGCCTATATTCTCACATTAGCACCACATAAGCCTTACCCATAAGTTCTCACCAGGTTTGAAATAGGGAGTATCACTACCCGTAAGCGGGAATACCCTTAATCTATATATTTCAGTAAAAAAAAAAGAGAAAGAAGGAGAGAGAGAGGGAGAGAGAGCGGGTTGAGCAGGTTGCCAACCCCGTTCACAAGCCTGACACACGAAGCCCTCATGGGGCGTATGGCTACCCAGCAAAGCCCGTGAAAACCGCATGGTGATCCCGAGGCTATTCCCGAAGGGGCTACCGATAGCCTTATGGGATTGTGGATTTATTCTGTTATTATATGTACTTGTTGATAGTGGCCTAATGATATTTCTGATTGTTAGCATTGTTTTAGTTCGGTCCATGGTGTTTTATCGTAGCATGAGTATTCAACAATTGAAATCCCTCATCACTTGTAGCAAAATTGGTTGATTTTTATTATACTAAATTACATATTTGGTTCTTGTGGTTTGCTAATTTAGATTTTGTCTCTACACTTTATCTATTATGGATAATGTTTGTCATTTATTATGGATTTGGTCCATGTATTATGCACTTTCTAGTGGATTGGGTTTATGGATCAAACAATATCCAAAAGGTCCATTAAAAACGAGGGCAAAATGGTCTTTTACATATTTTTAATATTAGTCTTTTTAAATAAGGGTCCAAAATATACAAAACTTGAAGGGCTAGCATATACCTATACCTATACACACATATAACCCCTTCGTCCTCAGCCACCCCCTGACTGTACTCTCGACCATGACCGACTTCCAAAATATCTTCAGTCTTCACTTTATCATCATGACTCGCCACCCTGAAAACACAACACACACATACCCGTTTCCCCTATCCACCATCACGACTTACAACCCTGAAAACACAACTGTGCATACTATACATAGATAAAACCATTCAAATAACAAAAAAAAAACCCACAAGAGACCAAAAGGTAAAAATTGTAACTTGTAGGAGCCGAAACAACCATAAACCGTAAAACCACAAAGACAAAAATAACAACAGACATAAACCACATGAATAAAACCGCAGGGTCGGACGGGTTCAAGGGAAAAAAAAACTTAAAAAACGAAAAGCTATGTGTACACCTTTTCGTATCCCCTCCATCTAGATCGTATCCACTTGTGCACAAAAAGCCATAATTTGTAAACCATAAAAGACCAAAATTGTAAAATTTAACAAACTAAGAGGACTAAAAAGGTAGTTTTTCCTCTAATCATCTCCTTCGCACCAACAATTGCGATACCCTAACTCCAGAAGGTGCGAGCCTTCATCCACCACCACACACACACACACACACACACACACACACACAATCCAGCAGCGAAGCCAAAGCTCCCTTGCAGTTTCCACCAACTATTTCACTTTCACACGAATTTGCATCTCTAGAAACCGAAGTCTTCAAGCATCTTCTGTTGTGATTTCGAAGCGTTTTCGCACGAGAAATGAGTCGTTACGACAGCCGTTCCGGCGATCCTGGCTCTTACCGGGACCGGAGAAGGTAAAACCTAGCTTCATACATACATCTAACATCTTGCAGTAGACATGGTTTATGCGTTTAATCTGTTTGTTTTTACGTAGTTTTAGTGGTTTAGGTTAGGGTTTGGGCCGTGTGATGTTGTCGTTCCCCTTTTTATATGTTGGTGATTTTATGGATTTCGAGTGTTGTACGTCGTTTGAGTTCTGTTGTTTACGGTTTGAACTCCGTATCTAGGGTTTCATAGTGGGGGAAGTTGAACGAATTTGTTTGAGGTTGGAATGGAACGAAAGGAATTTCCTTTTTCCCAGCTTCGGTGTTTTAATCTGCGGTTTTACGAAGTATTTTCTATTTGTGGCTTACTATTGAAGTTTAGTTCTGTAGAAGTGTGCATAAAGTAGTGAGATTTGGTACACTGGACATAACAGTACAGGAATCACTGTTTCACATTTAGTAGGAGTTTTATGTGGAACATTGATGAAAAATTTCTAATGGTATATTTTGCTATTAAAATGTTTAGTTTATTATATTTTGATAAATTACATGAATAAATCAAAAGATATGAAAGATATGAACAATTCATTGGGGGCAAATTGGTCATTTTAGCTGTACTTTTCAGTTCTGTCTTGCCAAACGCCAAACAACTGTTCTATCCTACCAGATGATAGTGAAGTTCTGTGCATAAGTGTGCTATTTGGTACAATGAACGGAACAATAAGGAATCACCGTTCCACGTTTGGTAGGATTTTTACATGGAACATTTACATGAATTAATCAAAATGTTTAAAAGATGTAAACAATTCGTTAGGATAAAATGGCCAATTTTATGTGTTATGTATAGTTTTGTCTTACCAAATGCTGAACGACTCTTCTGTCTTATTTTGTCTTATCTGTCTGGATACCATTATACCAAACGCACCCTAAGGGTACATGTTACGTTAGATGGTATTGTCTTAGGCTTGGATTATGGATTGTTGATCTGTTGTTTCTATGGTTATGTTTGGTTTGTTCAGCGATTCGGGGTTCAGTGGAGGTTCTGGTATTGGCGGGTACAATTCTTCGTCTAGCAAGAAGGACCATGAGGGTTCAGAGCCTCAGCGGAAGGTGGATTTGGACGGGTTGACTCCTTTTGAGAAGAACTTCTACGTGGAGTCTCCGGCCGTTGCAAAAATGTCTGAGACTGAGGTGGAAGAATACAGGTTACGGAGGGAAATCACCGTCGAAGGTCGCGACGTGCCTAAACCTGTTAAGACTTTTGGCGATGCAAGATTTCCAGGTAAAAACTGATGACATTATCATGCATCATGATCATACAATTTCTTATTGTTTTTTTGGGAAGGGTGTCCTGCGCTATGCTAATCCCGGAAAATTATAGCTGTAAGACAATAGTCCTAATAAACTCAGTGACCACAATTGTTGTGGATGCATGGAATTGAACCCTGGGCAGATGGGATATTCCACCACATCCCCCTGAGCTTCGACCACTACGCCACAACCCTTGTGGTTTACAACTTCTTATTCTTGTGTTTCTTATATATTTATCTTTTATGTTGTGGCATGTGGTGTTGTTTGAACGAATGTCGAGTCAATGTAGTCTTTCGTATACCTTCCAATTTCAGAGGGGTTTTAGTTGTTTAGTAGGATCATAAATAATGTGAGGAGTTCTGAAGCAACAGTGAACTGAAGGTGTAGGTAATGAAACTGAAGAATGTTAGCAAGAAATCAATCTCAATATACATATTTTGTAATGTTTCGTCAGCTAGCTAAACTAGCAGCAATTGTATACTCCCTCTCTGTTCCAAAGTAACACGCTATTTATATTTGTTCTAAAATAAGTGACTACTTTAAAAATAGAAAAGTAATTTCCAAATGTACCCTTAATTAGTGCTCAAATATTCAAGAGTTGATAAGATAGATACATTAATCGAGGGCAATTTGTCATTTGCCCAACTAAAAAGTAATTATTCATGTCTAAAATTGTGTCATTTTTATCAGACACTTATTTTGGGACGGATGGAGTAATGTTTTTAGAGCACCGTGATATGTATCTCTTTCATTTGTTTCCATGATTTTTTTCTTATTCTCTCGGAAAAAACTTAGATTCATTGTTGAATGTAGTTTGTGTTGCTCCTTTATCTTTACTTGTTTGGAAGGCAAATATTAGTTCACAAGGTGTTGGTAGAACTTAGTCGTATTTGCATAGCATTGTTAGGAAGATCAATTATATGGAGTGGTGCAGTAGAAGGTGCTTTATGGATCTGCAAAAAATGTAGCTATAAACTTTTAGGAGAATATTTGCATAATTTTAGTTTGAAAAATATTATCTTTGGCTCTAGTGATGGTGAGAAAGAGTTACCTGAGGAAATTCTTTTCTGTCGTTTGAAATTCGGACACAGCAGTGTTTAGTGAATCAATGGTAAATTCGCCGGTAAGGTGAAGGATCGTGTGAGAAGTTGGGTTAACGTGAGAAGTGGATCTAAACCCTTGATCACTTTTAATCTCAATTCCACCCATGAATCACACTTGATACGGGGGTTGGTCCGGTGCATTTCATCTTAATGTGCATCCAACAGTTAATAACCACTTCTCATGCTAACTAAACTTCTCACTGGTACCCAACCCATGCCATTAAAATATCTCTAGCATATGTTATTCTTAATATTTCCTCTTAGTGTTCAATAATTAGTTTCAATTATTTGCAGATTATGTTATGCAAGAAATCGTGAAAGCAGGCTTCACAGAGCCTACTGCAATTCAATCTCAAGGATGGCCAATGGCTTTAAAGGGAAGGGATCTCATTGGAATTGCTGAAACAGGATCCGGAAAGACTCTTGCTTATTTGTTGCCTGCTATTGTGCATGTCAACGCTCAACCAATACTATGTATGCATTTTTCTACCCCTTAATCGTATTATTATTTCTTTATTATTGTTTGTTTTTTTATTCCTTTTCTATCCTGAGCCATCCTGCCAGGTAGAGATGGCCAAACCGGCCCGGCCTGGTATTGCACCAGTTTAGGGACCACTGGTTATAACTGGTTGGGGTTTTGGAATGTTTCGCCGACCTGGGATCGGTTGTGGGACTGGCCATAGGCTCGGCCCGGCCTGATCCGATTTTTTCAAAAAAACTAGCAGTTTATATGGTCGTTGGGCTGTTTGCTGTTGTTTTTGGCCTCCAAACACTATATATAAGTCATATGGTATACAAGATAAAATACCAACATACAAAACATAAAAAATGCATTAAACCTTCACAATTCTTGCTATATTTTGTGATTTTGTCTCGTGTTTGTTTCTCGAAATTATAATAATTTATTTTAAAAGTGTATCTATATGACCCAATTACATATCGTATTATAATAACATTCAAGTATTGTTAAAAAAATTCAATTTTTTTATGAAAATCGTGCCTTGTTTGGGACAAGGATGGGGATCGGTTTCCATAAGCGGTTACAAAAACACTAGACTGGGCTGGCCATTTTTCTCTGGACTGGGACCGATCGGGCTCATTACCGTTTCGGGGCCAGGACCGTTTTGGGCCCGGCTCGGCACCGAACTTAGGCTATTTCTACTGCCAGGCATGGTTTAATATCTGTTTCGTTTTTTGCAGCTCCTGGAGATGGACCAATCGTTTTAGTTTTAGCGCCAACTCGAGAACTTGCTGTGCAAATACAACAAGAAGCAACTAAATTTGGGGCATCTTCAAAGATTAAGAATACTTGCATTTATGGCGGGGTCCCAAAGGGGCCTCAAGTTCGTGATTTACAGAAAGGTAGGTGGTGATAAGCACAAGATGACTTTACTACTGTATCGTGATGTTCATGGATCGGGTATATCCTAATGCTTCAGCTTATTTAACATTTTTCTAGCGTAGTTTTTTTTGTTACAAGCCCATATGTTTCATCATCGTTTTTTTTTCTGCGATAGGTG
The DNA here is from genome assembly GCA_001633085.1 of Carthamus tinctorius. Lineage (NCBI taxonomy): Eukaryota > Viridiplantae > Streptophyta > Magnoliopsida > Asterales > Asteraceae > Carthamus > Carthamus tinctorius. The sequence goes on along the minus strand of LUCG01040556.1, from coordinate 4,332 downwards.
TTGAAATTGTTATTGCTACACCTGGAAGGTTAATTGATATGTTGGAGTCTCATCATACAAACTTGCGGAGGGTCACTTATCTTGTGTTAGATGAAGCAGACAGGATGCTAGACATGGGTTTCGAACCACAAATGAAGAAAATTGTTTCACAGGTTTGTGACTTAGATGATGATATTTATGGAAGTAATAGCATCACCTCTTTGCCCATGGTTCTTTTAGTTGCTTCAAGTTTTTTGTTGACACACTAATTGAAATTTTATATTTGAATTTAATCAATAGACACACTTGCAGCTTCTAAATGTCTTCCTCACTCACTCTTGTCACGTATGTGCTTTTATGACTTTTGATGCTTATTGAATGTTTGGTGTTGTTACTTCTTAACCCACATAATTACTTTGTTCCATAGGTCTCATTGAAAGGGTAAAGGCTAGACTTGTTTTGGGGTTCCAAATCATCTTCTTTTGCCTTTATCCAATGGCAAGAAACATGGGTTTGGAAAGGGATTGGGAAGTAAATGATTGTGTGCATTTTATGGAAAAATATGATCACACTGAAATTCATCGTGTAATAGATATACAACTTTGATGATGAAGTGAAATCCTGCATTTGCATTGTGACATTCTTTTTTTTCCCTGAAATTGAAGAGCCTAGTTATCAATAGTCATTTTCTTATAATTTAATATAGAACCTTTTGTTTTACTCGATGTTTTTGAATTCGTAAAATGTCATGGTACAAAGATGACTCACTTGGGAGTAAATATTACAGCATATGTCTAATTTTGAAACGAAGATGGTAAAGTTGGTGAGTGTGAGTCACTTTTGTTTGCATGAACTGCAGATATATTCTAATTGGAAAACATGACATTTGTTCAGATATTTATCTCATCTTATTACTTTGGTTTTGTGTACAAGATTACCATTATCCAGTTCTTACAACGTATGGCCATCCTGGTCTGGTTTTTCTTCCTTCTTATGGTTGCTGTCAGCTGTTTGTGTGCTTCTATCTACACTAATCAACCAATTCGTATTAACTCTGAAATTACCAATTTAATAAAGAGAGTGAAGAAGAAAAAGAAATCCCATAACTATAGCATGATGAAGGGACTGTTAAGGCAATTTTTTATAAAATGTTACCTCATTTTTCTTTGACATTATATGCAGATACGGCCAGATCGTCAAACCTTGTACTGGAGTGCCACATGGCCAAAGGAAGTCGAGCTACTTGCAAGACAGTTCCTTTACAACCCATACAAAGTATGTTCCTTTTTTGCACTATTATTCATTTTTTATACCATATATCCTATTNTCTCTCTTTCACTCACACACACACGCAGACAGACACACATGACACATGCATGTAGGGATGAGATTGACCGGTTGGTACCAAAAATTTTTGAGACTAAAAAGTGGTACAGAAAACCGAACTGTATGTACCGGTTTGGTTTCGGGACGGGACGAGAAAGTCTGTACTAGGACCACTTAGGACCGAAGATTTTAAAATTTATCAAATGTGTATGAAAACCAATCACAAACCAAAATACCTTTATAATGTTTCAAACGTGTTTCAAAACCAATCCCAAAGAATCAAAAGTTCAACAATCCGTCGATTTTTTTGATGTGTATGTAGGGGGCTGATCTTTTATGATAAAAAAGTTGGAGATGAATATAGTACTAATGGAGAAAGTTTGGGTAGTTTAGGAGATGATGTAGTTTAATTAGAGAAAGATAAACTTTATTTAGTAGATGATAGGGATAATCAAAGAATTTAAAAAGACATTGCCTTCTACAGTTCCTGTTCGGTTTTGGTATTGTCAGGAAAATCCCAGTATCGAATACCGAATACCGATATTGAGGATTATTTGGAAACAAATACTGGACGGAATACATGGTACCAGTTCGGTTTGGGAAAACGGTCCTCGATGCTCATCTATACACTTACGAACACACGCTCTCTATAGTTTTCAGTTTTACAAGGACTGAATATTTGATGTTTTATCGGCGAACTAATGGTATTGACATTTTTGCTACTTGAAATACATACAGGTGGTGATTGGTTCTCAAGACTTGAAAGCTAACCATTCGATCCAACAACATGTGGATATTGTTACCGAGAATCAGAAGTATAACAAGTAAGTTATTAAGAATTTGTTCAATTTACTTTGTTGACTTTATACTCTATAGGTGCTTGTACGTAATTATTTTGCTTGGTATCAGATTGGTTAAGCTGCTGGATGATATCATGGATGGTAGCCGCATTCTGATATTTATGGATACCAAAAAGGGGTGTGACCAAATCACTCGTCAGCTGAGGATGGATGGTTGGCCTGCTTTGTCGATTCATGGAGATAAAAGTCAAGCGGAAAGAGATTGGGTTTTGTCCGAGTTCAAAGCTGGTAAAAGTCCAATCATGACAGCTACAGACGTTGCAGCTCGTGGGTTAGGTACTTCTTCAAAACATCCTAATCTTGTTGCAAGTTATTTACTTTTAAAATTCGGTAACATGTATTCACTTCGTTAAGCTGTTAGGTCACCAACTTATTTGGAATCCGTGGATCGTGAGCCGTAGATTAGGGATGGCCGGTACTGAACCGGTTGGTACCTGAAAGTTTTGGGACTAAAAAGTGGTACCGAAAACCGAACCGTATATACGGGTTCGGTTTGGGGACGGGAAAATCAGTACTAGTACCATGTAGGACTGAAAATTTTAAAATGTATCAGATGTGTATCAAAACCAATCCCATATAATCAAAAGTTTAACANTAAAAAAAATTGGAGACCTATATGGATACTTATGGAGAAAGTTTGGGTAGTTTAGGAGATGATATAGTTTGATTAGGAAAATATGAACTTTATATAGGAGATGATATATGGATAATCAAATAATTTAAAAAGATATTGCCTTTTGAAAATTTCGGTTCAGTTTTGGTATTTTCGACTCCCATACATAATATAGATGGGATTGTCTATAATGATAAACAAATGAAAGATTTTCTCAAGATTCTTAATCTACTTGATATTTTGAAAATGGGTTGGTTGAACTTGAACAAGTAACCAATTAAATTGGATTTGGTTGGATGGTACTAACAAAATTGTGTGCCTGCTCCCATTTCTTATTGAATTACCGACCAACTTGCCATCGGACATTTAAATGCTATAATCAGTCTTTTATCGTTTGGTATAAGCTTTCACTTGTTTTCATAGATTCTGGCATGGTAATTGCTTCAGTATGTCATCCTGGTTTTGTGTTGATAGACTGTATGGTGCATTAACCGTTACCAAAATGTGAGGTGTTTGTACTATTGTTGACATGATTGCAAATGAATGGCAGATGTGAAGGACGTGAAATATGTGATCAATTATGATTTCCCTGGTTCACTGGAAGATTATGTTCATCGGATTGGTCGAACGGGAAGAGCCGGGGCCAAAGGGACGGCATACACCTTCTTTACGGCAGCAAATGCGAGGTTTGCTAAAGAACTTATTGCCATTCTTCAGGAAGCAGGGCAGAAAGTCAATCCTGATCTAGCAGCAATGGGCCGTGGTGCACCTCCTCCTCCATCAGGTTGGTTACTCGATTTGGTACATATGTGCTAATATATATTGGCATGGGATCATGTGAGAAGTGTCATCTTTTGTGAGAAGTGCTTTCAAACGGTTGGTCACTTTTAATCAAATACCCTCCTATGAATTGCGGCTTAAAAGGGAATTGAGCCGGTGCATCTTCATCCTGATGTACATCCAACGGTTGATAACCACTTCTGACGCTTCTCACGTTACTCAACCAGGCTTCAGCTAACCCTAACTTAGACACGACTCAAGCTTGATACCTAAAATGTACGTGCTGTTGTAGCTTTTTGGACTAAGGAGTTGTTTCGCAGTTGCTCAATGGTTTGATGCAGGGTGATTAAGTGGTCGAAATGATTAAAAGACTCTCATGATATAGTGCATAATGAAATATGATTGTTTGGTAATTGTTTAGAATGAAATTAGGGCATTGAATGGTTAAGGAAGACCCAGGATACAAAATCATTCAAAGGGTTTTGGAACCATAGACTTTTTTTGGTCATACAAGATTCACCTCTTAGTGATTAAGATGTTGCCTCTAATTGGAACTACTAAGAGGTTAACAAGGAGCCCCTAAGGCTCAGTAGCGCAACCCTCTGAGCCCCCAAGCCCACTCTGCCACATCAGCGCCACCATCAACCCACTATAAGCCCTCTGGAGCCCTCTCTGTTTAGTACTATAACCCACCAAACCAAATACCCAACACATATTTTCAAATAAAAAAAGAAGAGAGAGAAGAGTGTGGAGAGAGATAGAGAGAAAGGATAA
>LUCG01040529.1:0-22292 GCA_001633085.1 Carthamus tinctorius | reverse complement strand
CAGGGTGGCAGATCTGATCCCCGACGCTCACTCCGGCAGATTTGATTACCGGCGCTCAATCCGGCTCTTCAAGACGTTCACTCCGGCAGCACTTCACGGCGGTAGCTCTTCTCGGCGGTAGCTCTTCACGGCCAAACTCCTCACGGTGGTAATCTTCACGGCAGAACTTCATGACAAATCTTCACGGCAGCCCTTTACGGCGGTAAGATGGAGGCAACTTTTCTCGGCGGTAGCTCTTTCCGGCGACAGATTCTGCACGTCGGCAAATCTGTGTGTATTCACTTCAAGGCTGTGTGTACTCGTTTCAAAGCCATTTCTGACATTCTTCAAGTCGGCAACTTTTTTCGGCTACAACAGGAGGCGAACAAATTTACCTTTTTCTTCACAATGGAGATTCCGGCGACTATGAATCAGATCCAGCAAAGATTTTGTTGCCAGAAAATCAAGAAAGTGGAAAGATTTCGTCTTTCGAGTTAAAAATTCAAAAAAGAAGAGAAAACATACCGAGTGTTAGACAATGGTGATTCCGGCGCCGGCGAATATGAACCATATCCGGCAACCACAATGGTGGAGTAACTATGAACCAGATCCGACGACCACAATGGTGATTCCGGCGACTATGAACTAGATCCGGCGACTGCAGTAGAGATTCGGGCGACCGCAATGGAGTTTTGTGGATGAAAGAAGGCGTTAATAGGGGAGCGACTGTTTAAATTTCGTGGAAGGAAGGAGGAATATATTCTCTCTCTAAGATAGTGAGTTTAGCCTTAGGGGTAAAAAGGTAAATTAATAAATATTGCCGTGGAATAACAAGTTTCTTCGGTGGAAATATCACTCCCCTAGGATGTGTACTTTTGCTTATCGTTTGTAATTATCCTAAACACCCTTCGATTTAAACCAATCATACCCCATATTGGGAGGGCAGTTATGTCTTTTGGCAAATTTAAAAACAATATATGACCTCCTTTATAATTTAAAAAAAATTGAATATTCGGATGATAATTAAACATTTTTACTCCTAAATTCTAAAATAGACAATCTAGCAAATTGAATTTTTCTAAAACATGACTTCTTTTAGAACTTAGAAGTATTCACAAAGCTCCTCAAGGTTTAAAGATTAACGACAAAAGTATAGGGGTTGTTTATTAAACGATTACCTAGTATAGGGGTTTGTTTATCGGATAAGCACTTAATCATTTACCTAATCGATTGAGCGTAATAAAGACCGAGAAACTTACGACAAGACAAAAACTAAGGGGTCATTTATCAAAACTTTATCGGATAACACTTACGAGGAAGAGATTCACCTTCATCTACCTTATCGTATAACATCATTTGCTATGAACAATTGATTGTTGGTAAACATCCCGGTAAGTGACTACTAGATAAGCTTTTTGGTCCTTATCATACTTAATCAATAAGATAAATGATATTTGTAAACGCTTGCCCGCTAAGCATTTGTAAACAGGCCCCTAAGGGTCTTAACCAGTAAGACCCTGTTTGTTTTTATGGTTTTCAGCTCTTATTTACCACTTATGTCTGATTCCATCAAACATAAGACAATTCAAACTGTTTTTTTTCTCTTTTCAGAGACTCTTAACCCTTAACGTCCTCTTATAAATTAAGTGATAATCTAGCCATTTAATAACCTCTTATTTCCCTCCAACACCATTCTTGCGATTTTGATGTCTTTTTTAGCCCAAACGCACCCAAAATTTGCAAAAACGCAAAATACGAGATCGTATATCTGTTTGCTAGCTTTCTAGAACATTTTGAATCGCTTAAATCGATTCAGTGTGTGAGGTTTGATTAAAATTCCACAGCCAAACAAATATGTCAACGTCCTCCTATTTTTTTGTTTCCATTATTCAATTATCGATGCTCACTTCAATTGACATATTTAAATTGAATTTTTTAAGAATAAAATAGAAAGTTATACATATTCAGACATTTGTCAATTTGCAAAAAATACACTCTTATTAATTTTGATTTCAGATTTCAACACCACCTCTTAGAAAATAGAACTAAAATCAGACTTCAACACATTTTAGAAAACAAATGCCATTTTGATATTGTGTATGAAAATATAACTTAATTTGCTCCAATTTTCATATTGTGTAATATACTTTTAAAACATTTCATTTTGATACGTAAAAATACATTACAAAAATAAGAATCAAATCAAATACAATGCATCTTTTATATATAAACCAAAAACCTATATGTCTAAGATGATGTTACACTTGATACCAAAATCAAGATTCTAAAGACACATTACAAAAAACAGAAAAACATTATTTATGGTTCAAATCATATTAATTATTCAAACGTTTTGTAAACTACAAGGGTTAAATTTAAAAAATTATGAATTTTATAGGGTGGTTAAATGAAATTTAGTCCAACTCAGAAAAGAAATGCAAAACCAGTCAAAGGAAAGAAGAAGATGCTTTTAGCAGACATAACCACAAAGCATGGCAGCTCCATGTCTTTTGTGAAACCATGAGAGATACCCAGTGATCATATGCATACACATATACATACACTTACACATATACATACAGATACAGAGAGAGAGAAAACCCTATCTATCAACAGTAGCTGCAGCAAAGGCATTCTCTCTCTCTCTCTCTCTCTCTCTCTCTCTCTCTCTTACACATACATATTCACTCTCACTATCTACTGTCCACTTTGTGCTTTTCTGTTGTTTGTTTGATTAGTCTTCATTGTGTTTCCCCCCTTTTTCACCACACTCACTTCCACATTGTGATTGCTCTTTGAGATCTTTCTTTCTTTCTTTCTTGAGTGAAAATGGATGGTAAAAGCTTGAGCATATGGACAGTAATGGAAGATATGGCTGTATAATCTGTTGGGTTTTATCTTTTTAGGCTTTTTTGAGATCTTACTTGCTGAATAATGTATGCAAAATGAGTATTTGGACAAGAGATTTGAGTGGATGGAAGATTTGATATGATATTTGTGTTTTGGGATACTTAGGTTTCACTTCTTTAAGATCTGGTGGGTGATGGTGGGGCATGCCAGATCTCTCAACAATCATTGGTGCTTTCTTTGGCTTGAAATACAAGAGCATGTATGAAGTAATATTACTTTTTAATCATTTTGCTTCTTTATTATCATTATGTTCTCCACCTGTGTGATACTTTGCCTCACTCAGAGATCTTCAGTGGTTGTTTTGATTTTTTATGTCTGCTGGCATGGGAAACTAGGGTTCAAATATTATCTTTTAATGAAACTGTTTGTCAACATCTAGAGCCTCTTGCATTGTTAGAAATTGGCTGATATAATAAGCATCAATTCTCTGTGCTTTGCTTTTAGTATGATGAGATCAAATATTAATCAGTGTAACTGTGTGAGATTTGTGAAAGATGGGTAAACCCTTTTCACAACTGTTGTGTTCTATTTACTGTTTCTTGCTTTCAAATTCTTGAAGATCTGCCTTTATTTTCTCTAGTCAATATCTCTTAAACCCCTGATTATTTTTGCAGATAATGTTCTTAATGTGGGGATTAGAGCAAAACTTCTTATATAATCATGAGTTATAAATGTGTAGAATGAACTTGATAGAATGATTACATCTTTCTGATTATCTTTTTATTTATATTCAAGATTGCAGATCTATAGATGGGTCAAGATTTAGAGCTGGATTTTGAGAAGTACTGTATTGTGGATGGAAGTCCTAAAACTGTTCTTCTATCTCCTCGCCATTTAAATGTCGAAAAAAGAAAGGTTAGAAAGAAACCCAAATACCGAAATGAGGTATTGTTGAGTCAAAACAAGGAGTTCACAGAGATCAGCTTTAATCGTTACCGTAGTGCCTCGTGTCGAACTGTTCCATCGATTAGGTTAGAAGTTGATGAAGCACCAAGAAGGGGTTCTGTGTATCAGAGCTCCAACCAAGTAGGTAAAATGAATAGAATCAGAGAAAACGAAACCGAAGGGAGGAAGAAGATTGAACTTTCTAGAAGAAATGCTGCTCCTTTTTCGTTTGAAATAGTTGATTCATTGTGTAGTTCAGATGAGGATAATAGCTCGTTAGGCTCGTTCACAGCTTCATCTCTAGGTATATCTCGAAGTTCAGTCAATAAGGAGAATCTCTCAACGAGTAAAGACGATAAACGCCCTCAAGCCATCCCTTTGCACAAATCTTTATCCGCTAGATTAGCAATGCCGCATTCTCCAACCAAAACAGAAACCGATTCCTCCAAACCGACTAGCCCCAAGACCCGTTTCAGTCCTTTCAGAAAGATGTTCGACCCCTTCACGAAATCCAAGTCTCAAAAAAGTCCTTTGGGCTCGGCTACTGAAGAACCTGATGAACCAACATCATCGTCAACTCCACCGGTTAACACGAGGAATGTTACTTTAAGAAAATCGTTGCTAAATGATTTCTCAAACACCGAGGGGGATACACAGTCTGTGAAGAAAGATTCTTGTAGCTCAATCATGTCGTCATCATCTTCTTCGCCTGCTCACTTAAGTGGGTTCCTTAGGTTGAGGAACAAGAACGGGGTGCCGTATTTTGAGTTCTCGGTAAAGAATCCGCACGACGTTTGGGTGGCAAAGACGTGGAACATGGGGGATGGTTTCAATTGGGTATATACGTTTCACACGGCTCAAAATAGAAGAAAGAGCAATGCCAGTGGAAGAGGATCTAAAGATCATAGAAGTAAAGAATTCTTGATGATGGCCCAGATGCAAGTTTCGTGTTATTTATGTACAGAATTAAAACAAGCAGCAACTTTCGACAACTCCATGCTCACAGAGTTTGTGTTATATGATCTTGCACGCCCAAGGCAAGTTACACAAATGCCCGAGTGTTTGAATCCAAAAGAGAGCTCGAATGAGGCAATTGATCAAGCAAAAGTCAGTGTGCAGTGTAATATGCCGTCTTCAAATCCGTTGCCTGTAGCAGATTTGCATCCAGATCTTGAAACTGCAGCCATCGTGTTACGGTTCCCATCTGGGAAAAGAGAGAGCTTGAAATACAAAGGCGGGGATCTTTCTCGGGTTAAGTTAGAGGAAAGCACGACTGCTTCTGACGGCTTAATGACACCAAAAGTTAGTGTTGTTATCCCTTCAGGAAACCATGGTTTGCCGACCAGTGAAACTCGTGGGGTGTCACCATTGCTTGACCGTTGGAGAGCAGGTGGAGGTTGCGATTGCGGAGGGTGGGATATGGGGTGTCCTCTTGTTGTTTTTGGCAGTTCCGATTTAAAGAAGGATGAAGCTTGTAACCTGCCTGTTGAAATTTTCCTGAAGGTAAAGCTTCTACTTCGATAGTTTGATTATTTACCTCTTAATAGTTCCATTAAGATGCAACCTCTGAATCGCTAACAAGTGAATCTTGTTTGGCAAAAAGAAGTCTGCCTCTTAATGGCTCTAAAACCCTCTGAATGATTTTGTATCTTGGGTCTCCCTTAACCATTCAGCGTGCTAATTTCATTATGAACAATCACCAGGCAACCATATTTATTTTGCACTGTATCATAAAAGCCTCTTATCATTCTGCACCAAAACATTAGCAACTACCAAACAACCCCTAATATTGTTATGTTCCCTAGATATAAATATGGGTTTTTTCTCAAGATACTATTTTTGAATGATCTAACAGGCTGTTTGGTTGGTTTTCCATTAAGTCTTGTATGGATAAAGCTGTCTGTGTGGACTATTCTCTCTGTATAGATTGAAAAGCTTTTTGTTTGCCAGGTATTTTTCATAGATTGAAGGAACAGGGTTTTTATTTGGGACAGACATGTTTGAAAAAAACTTGGCTTTCTGCATAAAGCTTTACCCTAAAAGCTTACTGAACGAGCTTACTTTCTATACCTTTAAGCCACTACCAAACATGCATATATAGCTAAAAGAATAAGCTGTTTTTCCCATTAAGCTCGTTAAGCTGCTAACAAACAAGTCCTAAATGTCATACAGGGAAGTAAAGAGAGCACAGCGGCTTTGACCATGAAGTTGACAGAGGAGGGACAATATGCGGTTGACTTCCATGCAAAACTAAGCTCACTACAAGCCTTCTCTATATGTGTTGCTATATTGCATGGTACAGAAGCCTCCATTGCCATTGGTGGGGATATGAACAGACAGATTTTGCAATGTGATTCTTTAAGAGTCTTCATTGAAGATGAAGTCAAGCACTTGATTGATGCGGTGGCAGAGGGCGAGAAAAGAAAACCAAGTAAGAATCTTGACGAAATCCCGCCTACTTTTGTGGTTAATCCACCTTTTTCACCAATGTCTCGTGCATGAGCCCTAAAGTAGGTGCTCGAAGAGGGTGATCAGAAAATTCCAAATTCTAGTTCTTATTGGAATTGATAGATGCATGGAGGAACCATTGACTCCTCAAACCATCGCGTTTGATTCTTGATTGCAAATAAACCACCGTTCTTGCGAAAATGCGAAAAGAAAAGAAAATCACACTTTGCAAGAAATGAGTGATGTTGACAAAAAGCGTCAAGTACAATGTTTCCCTTTTCATTTAAGTTCCCATAATTTGTTCATCATCGCCCATTTTTCCAATTTACGTTGTTCTTTTTGCATTTTCACAAAAACAACACGGGAATTTAACATGGAAAGCCAAATATAGAGGGTCAGAAAGTGAACACTTACGGCTTTGCAAGATATGAGGAAAAAGGCGCTGTTTATATCGATGGTTTTGGTTTCTTGGGCATGATTGAAGAGGAAATACAACATTGTTTATATGGTTGGTTGATTTTGGAGGAAAAAGTAGTGATTTGAATATCTTTTGAGAGATTGTTTTCTGGGAAAGGGGATATGAGTCCATATCATCTAAGGAGATGATTTATTACATTTAATTTTGTAATTTATGTAAAAGTGTAGCATTCCAGAAAAAGATATCCCAATGGGTATTATGGTCTTAACATTCATGGAGGAATATTTGTATCTCTAGAATGATAAATAAAGATAACTTTGGCCTACTTATACAGAATCTGCATTCTTCTTGTAATCATGTGTTTGCATGTGCCATTGTGAATCAAGCTTTTCTTTTTGGGGGTAAAGATTGTGGAATGGAACTTCTTGTACCCTTATATAGTATTTCTTTAGTCTTAAGATAATTTCAGTAGACTTTATCTTAAAGCTATTGTTTTCATCTTAAGATAAAGGTTACTAAAATTAAAGGGGATAAAGATTGTAAATGAAACTTCTTGTACCCATATATGGTATTAAGAATAAATATTTACCAAAATAGAAATCAAAGCAAAGTTTGATTCCATTTTGATACAATTTTCCTTTTTAAAAACAACACATTCTCTTGTTTGGTAAATATTTATGCTACTACCATCAATGTATTTAACAAAGTATTCATTTGTTTATCTCAAGCTTGAGTTGACATCGAACACGTAAAATCTTTTTTTAACTTAACAACTCAAGCTTCGTAGCATCAACGTTTGACTCAGTTTTGCCATGCAAGCATATAGTTTTCTGAGCTAAACATGTTGATAGAATGAAAATATATAAATTATCAATTTCAAGTTCAAGCCCACAAACAAGCTTACAAAACTTAAATTTTAGGTCATAATATGCAACTCAAAATTGTTAGTTAAATGAGCATCAACCTCGGACATTGAAAGTACAATAAAGGCTCGAGCATGATACTATATTCTCGAGTAGATTCGTTAACAATATCCAACAATAATAATAAACCCAACAATATGCACATCAAAAAATAGGCAGCCAATGCATTGCTCATTTCAACAAAAAAAATTGGTTTTCTTTTGGTATGAATCCTCTCTCTCTTTACATGAATTTGTAATGTTACATGTGTGACCACTGAAACCTAAAAGAATCACTCATCCTCAAACAAAACTATCGACCAAAAACATCGCAATTCACAGACCCTTTGACAAGGGTTCGAGTTCAGTAGAAAACAACCTTTTGAAGGACTCATAAGATGCAAAGAAAAGTGCTCCTTGAGTCATGTACATGGCCAATCTTGGACTCAATCCCCTGACCACCACAAACATCCAACAGGAAAATTCTTGAATTTTCATGAATTAATTAAAGTGATTGTGTATGCCGAAAATATTTTATTGAATATAAATTACCTGTATAGTCCCTTAAGGCCTTCGTGTTGGGATATGTCTTTAAGAGTGTTGAATACACCATGATAGCGGTTTACAGATCCAGGTACCTACAAGAAAGCCAACCCAGTGAGACATTCTAAAAGAATGACAATACCAACTCATTCAAGAAAATGGGGGCCATAATCACAAATTCATTATCAAAACATGACAATAACAATAACAATAACAAACGTTTAATGGCCTAAATGGATACAAACCTGTGTCTGTAATCTCGTCTTCACCACATCAAAAGGAGTTGTAAATAAAGCAGCAGTAGATGCAGCTATCCCTCCACATAATAGCTATAAAAGGGCGATAATGAAATAAATGAGTAATAAAATTCTATTATTTAGCCTTCAAGAACACCCAACCAGATCTTTTCAGCATACATTATAGTTGGCCCGTTCGGTAACACTTGTTTTTTCAGTTTTTTGTGTGTATCTTCCCGTAATCTAAATGGTTTTCTAGAAACATCAACGGTTTCCAAACACTGTTTTTCTAGAAATATAAAAGGTTTCCATAATCTTAGTAGCAATTGAGCAACAACCATCATGATGCATAAATAAAGAGGGTGCAGCCTAGAATGATATGCAACTGAAAATATCTTCATTCAAAAGAAATATGATGGCTGAGGCCATTCAATAATAGCAAAAGACGAACCGTTGATATTGTAGTTGGCTGAGCATTTGCTTCATGTGAAGAGAGCATCATGTTCTTTAAACTCTCATATGTATAGAACTGCAATCATGGGAAACAAAAGGTTCCAAAAAATGAATAAAAAAATCATAGGCTATAAGTTGCAAACAAATTAGAACATTTAAGTGAGAATATCTAACCTTGATGATAGAATGAGGAACATTCCTACAAAGTACAGCTCCCCACCCATTGTATAATGATGAAAGGCCTCCCTTCCCCACAATCCCCAATAAGGCATTCCTGTGAAGACGCCATGAAATTGAAAATAAAAATAAGTTCATCAGAAAAAATCATACGAACTGAGGATACAGAGCATACATTCAACAGAGACGATGATTTAATTTGTTGTTAGATGTCGAAATACAAGATTAGGATTTAGGCATCACTTAAACATGATTAGTGTTAGAAATCCAAATGTACTATTAGCCACATGACATTCTGACAAGGAAAAAAATGATGGCTGACAAATTTAACAAATATTTGTTTCAAACTGACATAAGATTTCAGGCGTCGGATTGCTCATTGTCGAGTTTGGATGCAGGTTGCTTATGTATATAATCTATAACATGGCATTTTTGTCTACTGTTTTTACAAGAATCAATAAATCATTCATTGTATGGGATCATTCCTCCGGCACTAAGCCCATTACTCTTTGTGGTAATTTGAGATGACTCTCCAACTTGTGTATGTTATTTGTTGATGATTGCTCTAGTAGCGGAGATGAAGGGAGGGTCGAATGTTAAGGTTGGAGCAGTGGAAGACGGCATTGGAAGCAAAAGGTTTGTGCATTAGTTGTCAAAGACCGAATACCTTGGGTGCAACTTTAGCGGAGAGAGCACCAAAGAGGGGGTATAAGTTAGCACCAGAGAGCAAAGGGTACCCAAAAGAACAATTTCAAGTATTTGATCTCTATTTCTGAAGGAGAGAGAGGCTGAGAAAGACATTGCAAATCACATAAAGGCGGGATGGCTAAAGTGAAGGGTGGGCACAGGAGTGTTTGTGACAAGATGGTCCTGATAAAACTAATGGGCATGGGCATCATAGTTGGGGTCGGAGTGTTGGGTGATAAAGAAAGCGCCTGAGAGGAAAACAGACATTGTTCAAATAGGGATGCTGAGATGGACCTGCGGACGGATTATGTTGAGGTTTTCTGAGCTGAGCTAGGAGTTGCGTCCATCACGGCTAAAATGAGAGAAGGAAGATTGTGGTGGTGGTCTGGGTACATTCACAGGATAGTGCAAACAACATTGCTGAGGAGGGCGGAGAGCATCACGATGAAGGGGTTTGGGAGGCGAGGCATGTCGTTGAGGACATGGGATGAGCAGTTGAGGCTAGACATGGAGGCTTTAGTACTTGGCAGTGCCACAGATAGATATAGGGGATTAGGAGATTTGGAGTGTTCGTAGTACTTTCTAGCCAAGTATTTTTGGCTTAGCTAGCTCTACCATCCTTGTTCACCTTGTCTTCTAGCTTCCTCTCTCATTTTGCATTTCCTCTCATCTTCAAAACTATTTTCTTTTATTTCATGCTCTTTACAATCTTTTATAAATTTTTCTTAAAAAATATCAAATAAATAAATAAATTATTTTGCAAACTTGTGGTTCCAAAAAAATATTCCGCAAGATGAGGGTCTTCTCGGAAACAGGTCCCCTGGCACATCTGAGTTTGTTTGGTTTGGTAGTAACTAAAAAATAGTTGACTGGAGGACAGTGATACATTTGCAAACCAAACCAAAATATCCAGTAAATCCACTCGAGAGTAGACCACCCCCAGGTTCCAAGGGGGGGAGGGGGGAGGGGGGAGGCAAACCTGACCTCTACCCCAAACGAGTAGAGTGACTATTTTTATCAAGAACCACAGCTTGTGCAAAAGTGTGAGCAAACAGGTAGAATGCATGAAGACTAACATATAATGAATGCAACACAAGAGAAATAGAAGAAAAAGTATGGCGCACATTGAGAATATACGAAAAGGTATGACCAAAAACACATCTCTATCCTACGTTGCCCTCCTCTCCCTCAAGCGGTCCAGCCCCTTTCTGGCCAACTACTCTAGCTACAGTACCCCCATACCCTTTGTCTGCTATCCAGGATAGTACATTTGTCCTGTTGGTAATTAACCCTGACCAAAATTCTAACAAAACCGCCGTAGCCCTTGATTCAAGCCCAATGCAGAACATTCAGGTTGGCCAGTAAAGCATTTAAAATTTTGATGGCTTGAGTTGATTAATTTTACAAGGCCTTAACATGTTTTGGGTTGCGTAACATTACAATGGGAGGTCAAACACAAAAATATGGGTATTATCATGTATTTAAATATATACTATGATGGATTCTTCATTCTTCCTATTTGCCACAATTATGTTCAACTAGGTAGCCCATAACATTTAGACACACAAACCCTCATACATATATAATTCAGCGTTGAAACCGTAAACTCAAACATTAAGACAGGTTCATGGAAATTGGAATATTACCAACAGCTGTGATAGTGTGAACCAACTTGCATCTGCTGCTTTATTCGCTCACTTGGAGTAAAAACAAATGAAGTAGCAACACTTGCACAACCTCCAGCCACACAATGGGCCAACGACTGATATTCCTGCAATTTTTTTGTAACCTCCGTAAAGAAACACTTTCAATGGCAAAAGGATCTATGGCAACTGCCTCCAGCATTTGAAATATGTTACAACCCTTTATACAGTTGTACAAGTAACTGAAGAAGATATATTGAGATAAGTATAAAAACGAAGTTTCTAGAGAAACAATTACAAGGCAGGGAAAATTGCAGAGAACAGAAGAAAACCCTTCACCTTGGTAAAGAGGGGAAGCAAAGCTCCCTTTACTGACTCATAACTGAAAGTGTAAATTGCAGAAATAGGAGCTGAAGAAACAATATTGCTAGCAAATCCACGGTAAAGTCCGGATAAACCTGAAAACAAGATTACAAACTCATAACCAGTTTTGATGAAAGCTCCTTCAACAAACATAATGTAAAATTGCACCAAATACCTCTTTCATGTAGAATTGATTTGCCGATATACGAAATAGATCTTTGGTCAGTACGGCAAGACTGAACGACAGTCTTAACTGTATCCACGGGATGCAGACACAAACTGACAAATATACCAGCAAATGCTCCAGCAAAAGCATGCTCTTGCTTTGCGAGTCCATATTGTAGTTTATATGGTGTAAATGAAAATATCTGCATGGCAGATCTTTCCTGTTTGACAAATTTCCTTTCTTGACCTTCCGTGATCTCACTTAACTCATCCTCTTTCCCATGCCGATATTCTATGTAAGGACTTGTACCTGAACTTAGAGATTCCATGGTGGATTCAGCTTGAAGGTTAAAAGTTGGAACGATGGAGTCATTACCATCTGCCTCTACACCCTGTATAGGATGAAGAAGATAATCTGAGCACAGAGACATAACACCTGTTCTTGTTTTCATCATATTGTTCACATATTCCCGCGATGAAGATTCCTGAGTTTCAGCTAATCCAGTTTTCATGGCCAGACCATCAGACCTAGTGTTATCTAGATTGCTTCTTTCAGAACTAGCTGTTTCTCCAGCATTACCGAAGTAAGCACTTCTTTTCTTATCATGTTCAGTAGAGTTTGCCTTATACGTTGGACTAGAAAGTTGTATGTTGCCCATCCATCCATATATGTTTCGCAATTCATATGATATCATTACACTAGAAACCCTTTGCTCTTTGCAAGATAGGACCGTCTTACCATAAGCAGTAAGTAGGCAACTCTGACTCTCACTGCAACAATTGAAAGAAGAGATTTTTTTGGCTACACATACAGATTCCAAGTCTTTTTGCACACCAGCTGTAGGGGAGACATGGCTATTGGCCTTTAAATTGACCGAGACATTCTGACCCTCAGAAGAAATAGACGCAACTATGTTTCCCTCCTCGGCTGGATAATAAAACGTGTTCTCCTTCTGAAGGCTGTCATTGTTCTGTGTTGATGTTGACCTATGGCGTAAAACAGGAAGAGAAGAGGAGGCAAGATTCCATAACTGGCCAGCTCCTGAAATGAGATCAGCCGTGCTTAGTATGGATGATCTGGCTTCAGCTTGTTTAGCGGGGTGTTTGCCGCTATCATGGGAACTGGGAACATAATCTTCACGAGTAACATTCGCAAGGTCAAAAGAAGCTCCTCCATGAGGATTATATCTATAATTGATGGAAGCTTTATCTTTTCTACAAGATTTAGCTCCCCCAGTCATGAGTGTGACATAAATCAAGAATTCCCTCTCAGAAGAAAGATTGCAGGTGCAGAAATACAACTGCAAAAATGAAATCATACCATCTTAAATCTTAATGATATATACTTTGTAGTTGGAACACGTTTACTTTGAATTAATTTCTTATACAAATATACAATCAAGTGAATGAAAACGTTGGTAATTTCTTGACCAGAAAAATAGATAGCAACAAGAAAACTAATGTCGTAAACAGCATCAACCTGCCCAGATTTGAGAAATGAATCCCTATTATGTCTACTCATTTTCTCTTTTCTGGTTACTCCTAAGTGAGTTTTTTTTTTCCTAATCTTGCTCTAATTTTCCGAATATTTGTTCCCAATAGACCTACAATCAATCACTCCCCTTATGCTAAATGTAACAGCAATAGATTAATAAGATTATGAATGAACAAGAGCAGGAAACGAAATAGGAACCTGGATGGATTAACAGATTGGAGCATGATAGGGTTTAATGTTGATGATGGATTCATTTCTTGAAGAAAAAGAAAAAGAAGCAGATGATTTGATTTCAACGAGGGTTTAGTGGAGAGAGGGTTTATATGCATTGAAATCCAGCAGAGTGTAACATAGCATCTACTAGAGAATCATCCATTCCTTCCATCCACACGAAAAAATTGAATTTGTGCACATTTTATGTAAAAAAAAATAATAATAATAATAATAATACAATTTTATCATATATTTTGTCATTTAAAAAACAGAAGCCAACCCGAGCTAGCTTGGTTGGTAGAGAGGGTATCGCTCTTGAAGTAGAAGTTCCATGTTCGAACCTGGATAGGCGTTTCTAACTGAGGTGTACACCAAAATTCTAACTAAGGCTATGTTTGGATGGACTAGCTTATAAGCTAGCTGNTAAAATGACCAAAAAGGGGTATCTTTGAATTTAATAATTAATATTAATAAGGGTATAATTGGAAAAGGTTACAAAAAGCTCCTCATAAGCTACTCAAAGTAGCGTTTCAAAAAGCTAGCTTATAAGCTAGCTTCTGGTACATGTTTGGATGGACTAGCTTATAAGCTAGCTTATTTTTGCCAAACACAGCCTAAGTTGCCATTCAAAAAATTGTTATATATAATATAGATTATCAAAATATTTATGGGTGGTAAAAGTGTGTTTTATTTTGATTGGAATAAAGCAACTAATACGATCCAACGTCCACTAATTTGGCTAAAAGTTGGAGCTAATGGTTTAACGATCAATTATGATATGTTAATCTTTATAAAGGATATATCTATTTACAGTGGCGGAGCCAGAAAAATCGTTGAGAGTAAATAAGGGCAAAATGCATCAAAAGAAAACAAATTTTGTCTTGGTTCCTATCTATTTTAACGAAAAAAAACTTTTTTCTCGATTGTTTATTAAAGTTTTTAATATTTCAATGTTGTACCCATTTTAACCGGTAAGCTATCATGATCTTGACATGCACATCCATTTATGAAATGTTTAGGAAAGAGTTATCACAAAGTGGACAAGAAATTTAACATGGTCATGAAATGTTATATTGAACAGAAAATTCAAACTTCGTTTCATTGATTGAATTTTTCTTTTAAATTGTCACATAAAATAAAGAAATTTGAATCTTTAGCGCGTAATTAAGGAAAAAAAAACATTATTTGTTTAGGCTAGAATAATTAAAATGTCGGTTATTCAAAGACTGACAAAAAAACAATTCAAGGATCGAAATTTGAAATTTAAAGCGTTATATTGCGATCTCTCAATGCTAATAGAGTATTTCTTTTATTTTTACTATTTTGTTATGTTATCTACCATTTTGTCTTTTTTGAAATATATAAACAAGTTGTTTGGGTTTTTAGGGATTCTTTTTTATAAATCCTAACTATACCACCTTTTAGGGTAAGATCAATAATCAAGGTGCCGGTTATTCAAAAATCTGTGTAAGAAGAATTGAAATTGTGAAATTCAAAATGTCAACATCTCCAAGGTTTGGCCCAATAAACTAGCCGAACCAAACCAATTTTGTTGGGTCGGCCGGTTTAGCCATCATTATTCAGGCTTGTGGTTTGCGTTTTTTATAAACCGGTAATATGGTTTGGTTTGTGGTTTTAGGGACAAAACCGGCCGTTTAAACCAAACTGGACTGGGCATATGTGTGTGTATATATATATTGTATATGATTAAATGTACAAGCGGTAGATGAACGATCAGTCAAATTATATATACTCGTCCTTTTTTTTAATTTAAAAACCATGGATTAACTTTTTATCTTTTCAAATTCCCAGGGGATGAGGCGATAAGGACTCTTTGTTATTCTGAATTCTGATAAAAGCAAGTCAATGTGGTACATTCTGAGACTTAGAATTATATAAAAATTGCTAAAACATATTACCATGTTAGATGTTTAGCAGTTGGGTATGTGTAATTTTCTACATAAAAGTATAATCAATCAAATATTTCAAAAGGTTTTATCCGGTTTTTACTAATGCACACCTTGAATCTGATCATAAAAGTTTTGAACGTTATACTGTTTTGTTATGTCTATTTGTGTCCGTCCACAACCTTATTTTGTATTTGAAATCGACTCGAACTCAAGAATTATTAATCACAAGTAACTTTCTAAAAGCTAAAATCATTTACACCCCATGTGGCCACTGGGTTTGTTGTTCTATCAGCACCACCACTTCTATGGAAAGATTTGGCCATTAGGCCTACAACCACCACCAACCACCATCTTCATCAAAAGTCAAATAACATGCAAAGTTCAAAGCCAACCCATATCAAATGAAAGTACCTACTTTGGAACAAAGAAAACAACAACAAAAAAATGACTAATGACAAAAAGCCCCCTTAATCTTGAAAATGTAACTATAAGCATTCCCAATTTTCACAGTCAATCAAGAACGTTGACCCCAATCTAGACTAGGCAGTTTTGATATATTTCCAGATGAGTTCACAAACACAAGTGTTTTTCTTCATGATTCAAACTTCATGAGGGATGCTAACCTATCTTAAATTACAGTACCAGTGTCAATAAAAGCTCCATGCTCACCGTCTTGCACCGGATTTAAGTGCAGAACCGCCAGACGTTGACTTTTTAGCACTAGAACCTGAAGATCATTCAATAAACACAAAAGGAAGGGCAAAAGAGAGAATTTAGCAATAATTTGCATACAATATGAGACCATAATGAATCTTGATGCTCTGTTATGCACACTAATCTCCATTTATTTAACTGAAAGAAGATACAAGTGTGAATTTTGAAGTCAAAGAAGCTAAGATTGTCAACTTCAAATTTGCAACTGGGTTTTGAATTTTGTGAAAATTAAATTATTTTTTATAAGAGATGTTATAAAATATAAAGAGACAGATGATAATATTGAGTAAAATTTGTTTAAACAACCTATTTCAGATTTGAATTTGAAGATTAGATTTGACCATGAAAAGTCAAAGTGCATATTTTGTTGATCACTCTTCATATGAGAAAGGGAGAGCAATAAAGATACTGTTTTCTCTATGCTTTTGGGTAGTCTGCTCTCACAAATAATGACTGAATAATTCAAAACTCACGATTTTCGGTAGTGCTTTGAAGAATATACCCCTTGAGGGAGGTGCAGGGGAAAACCTCAAAAAAGTGAAAAACTAAGAAACACCCTATGCTCATGTGCATATGTGTAATTTAAATCATTTTTTGGTATTATGCACGGGTGCATGTTATGAATTACTTGTATGTACATGTTTATCTCGTTCAAATGAACGGGTGCCAGGGTGTTCCTCATTATCTTTTTGTGGTTTTCCCCTAAACCTGACGCTATACCCCTTAACGGAAATGCAATAGTAACGAATAATAAGGGTAGTATGGGAAGATGCAAATAGGGTGAGTTTGCTCTCTTTTAACTTCATTATCAGGATAAAGATTTGATACCACAAGGGTACAATAGCAAGATGACATACTTGATGAGACACCCTTGGTTAACAAAGGTCGAGAAGGTGCTGTTAGTCCCTGCCGTTGTGAAGAAGGTGCGGTTAGCCCCTGTCGTTGTGAAGAAGGTGCAGTTACCCCCTGCCGTTGTGAAGAAGGTGTGGCTAGCCCCTGCCTTTGTGAAGATGAAGCTGGCTGCACCGGTTTTCGTGCAGAAGGCCCCGCCTTCTGCGGTGGCCGTGGAAGTTTAGCCGGTACATTTGGCCTGAAATCATAACACCACAATCAAGTTTCTTTTAAGTTCATCAAAATTCGCTATAAAGAATTTTTGCAAAGACGCTCACTTCTCGTGGTGGTCAACAGGTGCTTTTGCAGTTTCGGAGAAAAAAGATAACTCAACGATGCTACTCAACGAACCATCGGTCTCTGTTCCCATCGAAAGAACACCGTCAGATATATCACTCAATCTCTCATCAGAATCCCCATCCCCTAATCCCACAAGCTCGATATCGTCATTAAGATCTTGAACAGCATTTACGACACCAAATCTAGACTCGCCGTCTTCAGACAGACCTAGACCGTTATCTGCTACTTCTTTACGGTGTCTTAACTCATCAGTCGACCGCGGCGAACTAGATTCGGATTGCTTATCACTGAACTCGGAACAATTGTCAATACCAGAAGCTGCTTTTGAACGAAATCCTAAACTTTTATCATACGGTGGAGGAGTACCGTTAGGCTGTAATCCCCCGATCGAATGCCTTCTCGGAGAGGAAGAACCGTACCTTGGTGACCCCTTTTCACCGCTAGAATTTGTTTTACGCACTCGTAACTGTGCTATCTCTTCGTCCTTTTTCGTCAATGCATCTTTTAGACAGGTCACCTACATGTATATAATATTTTACAGATGAAAGTTCGAAAAGAAAAAATACAAACCACCAATAAAACCTGAGAAGTTTACCTGTTCCATAAGCTCTCGAACACCCCTTCCCTCTTTGTTACTACGTGCTGCACCTAACTCAACACCCGACACCCTTTCAGCAAACTTCAGCGTGCTTATAGTTTCCGAGAAAGATTCCACATCGGGGTTGAGCTGTACGAACATAAGAGTCTTTGCTTGACCACCTATAACATGTGGCAGATAAGATAATGACTGATATTCATATAGTCGAACAATTTTAGCCACCGATAAACAGAAATGAAACATTTTGAGTACCTAAAGAGCTTTGAAGAACTTGAGTAAGTTTACTGTTTCTATATGGCACGTGTTGACTCTTTTGTGCGAGTGCAAAAATAACATCTCCGAGAGCAGATAACGACTTGTTGATATGTTGAGCTTCTCGTAATCTTTCCCCAGTTGCTTCAGATCGATCTACTCGTTCGCTTCCGGCAAGATCAACCAAATGCAAGTTACCACGCAATACACCGTTGGTCTCCAAATCCGTTCCACGAACATGAACGGTTAAGACACTGAAATCGTATAAGATTTGAACTAGTGTCATACCCA
Source organism: Carthamus tinctorius (assembly GCA_001633085.1). Taxonomy (NCBI): domain Eukaryota; kingdom Viridiplantae; phylum Streptophyta; class Magnoliopsida; order Asterales; family Asteraceae; genus Carthamus; species Carthamus tinctorius. The sequence goes on along the minus strand of LUCG01040529.1, from coordinate 3,820 downwards.
TTAAAGAAAATGAACATAGACAAAAATATCATGAGAACAAAACCTGTGAGAGCGGCTGCTCCTTTCGTTCAAGGCGGTGGCACCTACGGCCCGATTCATTAACCCAACATGCATCAGCTCGAGGACATCTGCAGTTGATGTAACAGGATGCATGCTAGCATCGGGGACGGCTAACCCATTTGGTTGGGTAGAGTTCCATATCCCAAGTGTGTGAAAGTCAAGGTATGCATCTAAACAACAAAATATAATATATGTATATATTTATATATCATGGTCTTCTAAGATATTATAATATTGCACAAAAGTGAGGTTCAGGGAAAACCCCCCAAAAAAATGAAAACCCGAGGAAACCTTAATGACCGTTCACCTGTTCTACATGTACATGTGCATACAAGTAATTGGAGATGTTTCTTGGTCTCTATGCACATGTGCATGCCGTAAATATGAATGGTTATTAGGGTGTTACTCAATTTTACAATTTTTGCGGTTTTCTTGGAACCTTGCCCTAATGCACAATATACATACATATATAGAGGGAGAGATTTGCAAACATGTTTTGCATTATGAACAAGGGGACAAAGGAGATCCCGACATGTGTCCTCATTTGTTTCTCATTCATCATGAACAATGAACACGAGTTTTTGCACCATTCAGGATGAATATCTAGGACACATGGCACGGTCTCCTTTGTCCCCTGGTGCACAACAGAACATATAAGTTTGCGACCGAACCTGCCCCTATATATACATGAGAAATGAAATAAAAAGTCAAACTAGGAAACTAAATGTGAAGGATATCTTCTTTGAGTAGTATCGCTCGTTAACAAATCACGAACTTGCTCATTATATATCTCGACCATTTGCACACCAATTTCATATTCAAATGAGCTTCTCCTGGATTGGGAGAGATGAAACAGATCATTCAGGGCTCGGTAGTTGACCCCCCAGTCCTCCGGAGATGATATGTTAGGGCCCGTCTAAAAGAAAGGCACAAAATAAGTCAAAAATCGTAGACAAATACTTTCATCACATATTAACATACACATGTGAGCTACACAGCTTACCATAGTATATGTCTTCCCGGATCCTGTTTGACCGTATGCAAATATGCACACGTTATAGCCATCGAGCACCGATCGAATGAGCGGTTGAGTATCAAGAAACACTTCCTCTGAAAGCACAAAATTTTATAAAAGTAATCATAAGAATTTTACAGAAATGGTCGAGACCACTGGATGTATTTGGTTAAGTGACGGTAGAAGAAAGACCTTGTGTTGCTGCAGGGCTAAAGACTTTATTGAACTTGAAGAGTCGGTGGCTTTCTTTTATTTGTTTCGAAGGATTTGTCACAACCAATTCCCCATTCTCACCAATGTACTCGATAGCCGTCTGTTTTTGGCTTTGACCCTTAAGGAATGGCCTTATGCGACAATAAACTCTAATATTCCCTGTTCAAAACAAGAAAACATCGTTTAGCAATTGGTACTCATTATAATCTTTATGCCTTCAAATACCTTTCAGATCTTGGACTTCGTTGTACAGCTTCCGGTTTTCTGTTAGGACTGTGTGGTAATTTTGCGCAGCATCTACAAGCCCCTGAATCTTCATTCCTATTCAAAGTAATATATCAAAAGTTTAGGACATGAAGCCAAAACAAACGTAGTTCAATCCATGAAGAAAAAAGCCGAAATTGTACCAAATTGATTGATTTCTTCCGAGTATATCTGCTGTGTCTTCAGAATTTCTTGCTTAATGGACTCAGAACCCATCCTCAACCCCTGACGGTTCAATAATTCCACGTTAAGCACAATGTTCAAAAAAACCTGCTTAGCCTAAATAGTAATAATATAATATTTTTATGGAATGAAACTATAAAAGAGACGTAAGTATATAATAATCATATAATATACAGTATCAATTATATTTTATATATTAAGTGAACTGTTGCATGTTTGGCTTAATCACAGCTTATCCGATTAAACTCTAGAAGGTCATAATATCTCCTAGATACATTTGACACTTTTAGAATAATGTGTAAGCATCAAACCCTCTTAGTCTCGACTCTAGGGATCAACGATGATGCATAATAATTTATACAAACCTGTAGAGATCCGTACTGAAAATCCATAAAATTCTTGTAGACGCGCTCTTTCTTTTTCCATCTCTGAAACTTAGATTCCGTAAACTTTTCAAGTTCTTTCACCTTCTTCCTTGAATCAGTGAGAAGATTATCGAGATCCATCATCTTCTTCTCCAGCTCAGATTTAATTTCCATAGCATCGGTTTCAAGCTGTAGACAACGCTTCTCATACGTATACCGTGTGACGTCTAGTTCCTGCTTTAGTTCCAATATTTCTAAATTAGCATCAGTGTTCTCTTTCCTTAGCCTAACTAACTCTACATCTTCAGCCCTTTTCTTCTCCTCTATGTTAGTCTTCTCAGCCTGCAAATAAACCACTATTAGCTTCTACCAAGTGGTTTTAATCCAACTAGACACTGATACCATTTTTACATTCTTAATTGTAAGTCATAACTCATGGTCTGTTCAGTATTAGTACAAAAAAAAGAATCGGAAAACCCACAAAAGATACATAGGGAGGCGTCAAGTTGTAATCTTTAAAAGCTTTTTAAAGAGATCAGAAGAAGACCAACACAAAATAGATCTGAATCGTACGTTATGCATCTTTCTGATATCTTTAGGATGTTAACTACGAAAACATTATTAAATTACCATTCTTTGTTATTAGGAACGTAGCCAAGGATAGGAAAGGCACCTTTATATGCTGGAGATGATTCATAATGACCTAGCAGAAAGTAATGAACTTTTTTAGTTAAAATAAAGAATAGTTGAAACAAGTATGCCACCTCATGAAACTGAAGCTACCTTATTTTCTTCTGCAGCTCCGTTTGCAAGAGTTTCAAGCACTCTAAGTCTCAATTGATACCTCTCTTCACGAGTCTTGTACAGATGGTTTTGCTAAAAGCACAAAAAGGAAGCCGTTATGTATAAGTTTCGAGTGGAATTTCTACAAACGAGAAAAGCTTTTGAGTTTTACCTTCTTGAAGTCCTCTGCTTGTTTAGAAATCTGTTGCTCAATCATTTGAACGAGCTTCTTCAATAGGCTGGCAACTCTCTACACAAAAGAAAATGAATTATTTAAATTAATTGTGAAATCACAAACGTTGTTAGAAGCCAATAATTGCCTTACATCCGGTACATCATCTTTCCTGTTCTCAATGCTGTCATCAAGAATCTTATGCACAATATTGAAAAGCGACTGCGAAGATGCATTCTGTAAATAAAGATTGCATCAGGATCAAGCTAAAGAAAAATTAAGCAATGTCTACATTTAAGATTAAAGAAAGAAAACAGAAAAAGCAGTAACCTCTAAATTGCTTAGATTCGTCATTTCTGGCACTTTAGCAGCAGCACGGTCACCTACTTAAAGAGTAGAAGGTGGGTTCAAAACAATATTCAAAAATATATTTGGATTTCAGAGGATATCCATCACTTATCATTGGCATCAAATAAGGGTATTTTGATTGTATTGTAACATATATAATGCTCGGGACAGGGGAAAAGAACAAAAAGAATTGAAAAACTGAGGGACACGCTGATAAGCTTCCATCTAGACAATATGCACGTGCGCATAAAAATAATTTCTAAGCAATTTGTCTGGTATGCACAAGTGCATAAAAACCAAAAAACAACTTCAATTACTTGTATGCAAACGTCCATAACATACAGATGAATGTACCTCAGTTTTTGATTTTTTTGGGTTTTTCCTGAACCTCCCTCACATATATAATATATATATTTT
>LUCG01040447.1:0-15688 GCA_001633085.1 Carthamus tinctorius | reverse complement strand
CCTTTAAGAGTAAGAAAAGGACTTCTATGATAACGAGGCTATTAAAGCATTTGGGCTTGCTTTGATGATGCACTGTTTTGGGGAAGAGAGGCGAGAAGAATTAAAGACCCTTAGTTATTGTTTTGTTTGGTCCACTAGTACCTTCTCTACATTTGGTTGTATATAAGCATTTCAAGTAGATAGGAGATTTCAATTTCCTATCAATCTAACCTGGATTTAATTACTTAGTCGTAACTTGCTTCTTAGCTGTATTTCACTTGCTCATGAACTCACAGCTTGTGGAGAGTGGTTGAGTGGTCAAAAGAGACAAACTGTAAACATGTTGAATGAAACCAATTCACTTGAGTGAGACAAAGGAGAGTGGATATTCATGTGTAGGGATACGAAAGCGAGATCCAAAAATATTGCATGAGTGAAGAAGGGCAATGTTGTTGACTTAGAAGGAATAAAAAAGTTTGGATCATAAAAAGTACGAGCTTACTATTAGCCAAGCAGTATAATATTCGCGTGTTCCCCAAGGTGCGGCCCACCAAACAAAAGGGGAAGCTTGCTCGGAAAGTTTTCATGGGAGTTTACACAATAGATCGAAGAGGTTCGCTTCGAAAGGCTGCTATACCATTTATACAAAAATATGTCATAGTTGATAATTACTGAGTACTTTATAGAATTTGGTAATTCTATGAAATGCTTTTTATTTCAGACAATATTGAGTTTTAGATCCAAACCTAATATATATATGCTAAATGACCGAGCAACTTATTATGCACAGTACTTTGTTGATGAGGTGTGACTTATACCTCGACTAATTCCATTATTTCATAGTGTTCCGAAGAGCTTATGTTGAAGTGTCCTAAGATTGTTTGTAGTTAGGTCCTAATGAATACACTCTCAATTGTATGACCATTGAAATTTTGTTAAAGATTCTCTTGTAGCTCACTTTATTTCAAAATCATAAATTAACATTGGTATCCGCATGTAAAAGTCTTAAAGAAATATCTAATTAATTATATATTAGGTGCTAATGATAAAATAAAAGTAATGTTCTAAATAACATGAGACACAACGTGATGGTAAGACCAAGCCTTAAGTCTTATGAGTTACAGTGTTATCAATAATAACTAATTGATGATGACACCATTTCAAAATGAAGATTTAATAAAGTAATTTAATCGTAGACACAAAGTACAACCATCGTAGATCAAATTTAAAAATAGCAAGGCTTTGGAACTTAAAGTTTAAAAAATTGACTTAGAGAACATTTATAGAAAAAATAGTTTATACAATTATTTGGTTGATAATTCGTAATCTTTTTAACATCATTTGTTCGTCTTCGGTTTGGTCCTTGTGGTTTAGGTGGGTTTTACAAAATTGGTTTTCAAGAAGAGACAAAGGGGAAGGTTAATGGAGGAATTGAATGAAAGTTAAATTGAGGAACCAACTCGTAAGAAAACAACATACCATAAGTCATATTCTATAATAAATAAAGTTTAAGGATCAAATTCATAAAAACCACCAAATTATATGGCTAAATCCATAATCAACTTTTATTCCAATTTAAAGATTAAAGTTGATAGTAAGTAGTATCTCAATACATAAAAATGCAAGAGCATTTCTAAGAAAATTGCATATAGATCTAAGGGTTTCTCATTTTTAGAGATCAAAATAATCATTATATTCATTAAGATGTTATTTATCTTTTTAAAACTTGAATATGAACCATTTTGTTAGTAGAAAGAATAAAGAAAATGCAAGAGCATTTCCTCAAAATGGAGGAAAAAAAGGGGGAAATAGAGATTTTGGATTAATTTGATGCTACAACAGCTTCCCCAAACTTGTCTGTAAAATAGAGAAAGTTGGAGAGAGAATGTTTTTTTTCTCCATATTTGAAGATCACTCCAAAAATGAAAACTATATGAGAGACCCAATAGAAATCCCTGAAAACTAATAATTTGGAGAGAAAAATAATTTTAATAGATTTCTCAAATATTTTAATATTAAAATCAAAGTCGAAATCTCCAAAATGAAGAAACTTTTGAAGATGGATGCAACTTTTTTTTTAGAGATTTTGCTTTTTAGTTCTCCATTTTAAGGAAAATTTCAAAAAACTTTGTTAGAGATGCTCTAAAAAATAATCATTCTTTAGCAATTCACCAAATTTGGAATATTTCCTAATCTCTTCCTCTTTTCTCAATTTGGAAAATTTAGAGGAGCAAAAATTAATCAAAAATTTCAACAAAAATAGATAATTTTGTATCTAACTGTATAAAGGCAGGTGCAGATCTATGAAATCTATATTTTATAGAATATGCGGATACTCTCTAATCTACTAGTAAAAAAACATGTGACATATGTTGATAAATAAATTTTGAGCTATATATTAATGATAAAAATAGATTGGATAGTTAAAGAGGGAGGGGGATATCGTCATTTGTCACATAAAGATCTAATGAGAAAAAAGCATGATAACGTGGCAGACATGACAATTAGAAATTAATCATCATCACCCATTACCATGAACGGTTCAACTTGTATGAATTTATTTTTGTTCTAATAGCATAATTTATTGGTTTTGTTCTAATAGCATGCCAAATTTATTTTTTAAAACTATGAATTTAAGAACTTTTTTGATTTAATTAAAGAAATATACTATAACTTATACATATAGGTATATATAGAGAGAGTCATGTTCATACTACATAAAAGAATAAGAAAATAGATGAATCAGATGTAATTTTACACTAAAATCACATAGCCTGCACCCCTTTGCATTGACCGTTATTGTAAACTCACATGTAATTTGCTCATGAATTGACTATTTTGGATGGATTGGAAATCATGTGGATTGGATCCATTTTATTGCAACTAATAAATTATTAGGATAATATTCTGAATAGTATATAAAACATTTTTTCTTAAAAGTGATATTTAAATCCTTTGTACACTTTTAGTAGAACTTTTAGTACAAAACATATTTAAATCCTTTTAATATTTAAATCACAAAATTCACTCTTTGATAATCCAAATTCTTACTCAAAATATTGGGCAAAGATGAGAGCAAAACAACTTTTGTGAGTAGTTAATTTTAGTAGGAAGGTAGTTATCTTGACATAAGAACAACTACTAGATAACCATCAATAGATAAGAACAGAAATACTTAGCCTTTTGAACATTTGTTTTCTGAAAGTAGACTTGCCTTTTAAACATTTGTTTTCTGAAAGTAGACTTCTAAATATTAGAAGGCCTTCTAAAGAACCAGACTAGGTCAATATCATCTTATGGTGATTTTAGGTTCAAGTTAGTTTATATGAGCATGCATTCCGCATTTGTTTTCTATAAGTAGACTTCTGAATATTAGAAGGCCTTCTGAAGAGCAAGACTAGATCAGAGCCTTTTACCCCATCGTTTGACGAATTTAGGTTGAAGTTAGTTTATACGAGCATGCACTCCGCATCTCCAAACCATATTGTATCTTAAGTTCTTAACAATAGACCCTATCGATATCTTGTAAGTGACAATAAAAAATGATCGACGACACTAAAATCAGACAAAAATGAAATAGTTGATTTAGTTATTACAAAAACTACAACACGCATAAATCACCAAATACCAACCAACGATGGTGTTTTTTGGTATTGATTTGGTAATTTCTGCAATGTATTAGAAGTCAGGAACATAACCAAAGGAAGCTGCCTGCATTTACCCATGAAAACAACCAGTTTTCCATCCTAACATTCAATTTTCCTACCACAGAAGTTCAATTTTACCATCAAAAACTTACTACTACTTAAACGATATAATTCGGATATGACGAATATTACCCCTCTAATGTACACTTTCCCCACAATGCAATCAATCATCATGACCCTGCCTCAAACTGCGACTCCACAAGTACGTACAACGGCTTCCCGTGCAATCTTAATCGCTCACGCCCCTACAAAATTCAAAAGTCAAAACAAGTTGAACGGTTTTGAACCCAATAAGAGGCTTAAACACGAACAGTACTAACGGACTGTTTGTTTTTAAAAAAATACCTCTTAAAACCTCTTAAGTCTGAAAATTAACAGGTTTGCAGACTTACGACTGTTTTATTTTTTAAGAAAAGCTCTAAAACCTCTTACCATCCTCTGTAATTTTAAAAGGTGCACCATCCACTTCTTATTTTTTAGATGTGAAATCAGACTTCAGACCTCTTAAAACACAAACGACACCTAATTGTTGGATTATTGTTTACCTTTAAGTCCGGTACTTCAATCACACAAGCACACTCAACAACTACAGCACCAGCCCGCTCTGAAAAACAAGTCGGTTGTTTTCAGTATAAAGCGAAAAGATGAAAAGGAGACGGTTAATAATTAAAGTTGTAAAGAAATAATATACCAAGCAAGTTCATTGCAGCACAAAGGGTGCCACCGGTGGCCACCAAATCATCGACCACAAGAGCTCGCTCTCCAGGTTCAACTGCGCCTACATGCATTTCGAGGCAATCCGTCCCATACTCCAAAACGTACTTTTCTGATATGACTTCACCTGTAGTATCAAGATTTAACCATTAATAAAAAGTAAGGTTCTAAATGACGTGAGACGTGACGTGGCGGTAAGGTCAAGCCTCGAGCCTTACGAGTTACAGCGAGGCCATAACGTTTTTCAAGGCATGCCCTAAGGCAGCATATACACACACACACCTCACTTGTGTGTGTTCGTGTTTTGAAAATGCTTCAAAACAAATTAAATTCATATAAAGTAATAAAACTAAAAAATAAAGCAAAACCATTGATATCAATGTATAGTGCTTATAAAAATTATATCAAAGGTGTATAATCAAGAATAAAGCTCTTGATATCTAGTAACCACTTTATAAATATTCAAAGAATTTGTGTGTAACTCTTTGTGTGGGAATTGGAGTAGGTATTTACTTATTTAAGGTTTCTAGTTTTTGAATTTCCTTTTTATGTTTGTTTATGTCCTAGGTCTCATACATAATGATAATTTATTCCTCAAGTTATTTATCAAAAATAACTTCACACCTTACAAATAACGCGTCGTAACGTGCCACAATGCCTTGTAACACGCTATAACGCGTTAAAATGCATGTTGAGCCTTAGAGTGGAGCCATGGGGGTTAACGTGGCGGCGACCCCAAGCCTTGACGCCATAACGAGGCCATAACTGAGTTATTTAGAACCTTAAAAAGGGAAAACATACAAGAAAACTGAAAGCAAGGGTGGATTGGAAGAAAGATCGAAAGTACCAGGCAACTTTTTCGGCTTCCTTAAGGGGACAAATTTTGCTCCTATAGCCAGTGCAATTGCAGGACCAAACATAAAACCCCGAGCCTCGATACCTGAAAAATATAGAATCATTCTAACATAAGCATACACTGCACAACGTTTTCAATCTAGTTTCATGAAGGCATGCATCAAGTTGGATAGGAATACAATTTTTTTTTGTAGCAAGTGAAAATGAGGGATGTTTTAATTCAGATGGATTTGCATTTAGTATTGTTCGGTTTTGAGAAAATGAATAGTACTTGGTGTCAAGAGGAGAGGGAATTGGAAGACTTGAAAGCATCATTTTAAATCTGTTTGCACCCATCAAACGACATTTTACAGAATGTTTTGAGGGAGGAAACAATGACAATATGGGTGAAATTAGAGCAACTATAGATGACAAAAAGTCTTCCAAAAAAGTTGCGCTTAAAGCAACGATTGTCTAATCATAAGCTTAATGAAGGCGGTTTCTGACCAATCATATATCTAAGTTGAAGAAGCTTATTGGTGACTTAGAGAAGATGGATTATAGTTTTGAGTAAGATATGGGTTTGTTTCTCCATTCCAAACATACTTCTCTTGATGGCCTCCTCCACCCATGGTTTTCTCCTGTTTTATATTTCCATGTAAATCTTGGTGTCATCTCATAACCCTATGGTTTATTATATTGCTTAATGTTTATTGATTGCCATGAATTATTGATTTAGGATGTTGACTTCTTCTCCTGTTTTAGGCTTTCAAACATGTTGATCATTGGGTTTGTTGGCTTTTTCTGCCTGGTTTGACTTTAGTTGACAACGAGCTTGAAAATTGTAGCCAACTAGCATTAAATTAACTAGTAACATTAATGAAATTTAGTTGGAGCTGAGAAACAAATATTTACACTTACCATAAACTGGAAAGCAGACCCTTATTATACACCATACTTCACTCTTTCTTTGATATACCCAACATTTTTTGTTGAATTTCTTGTCATCCTCCCTGGAAGTCTTATATCTATATTTTCTATAACAGAAGGTACTAGAAAGATATGTTATTATTATGACTACAAATTGGCATGGAAGTCTAGCAGTAAAAGACAGAATTTCACTAGCCAAGAAGACAGAAACTTTACTTGGCTACAGACAGGAAGCATCTTAAACCAAATAAACAAGAGTTAGCATACTCCACTATCAACTCACATATCACATAAAAGTTGTATAAATCAAAACCCATTCAAATATAATAATAAAAAAACACTAGTCCACGGCGCCTGATCTTAGATGTTATGCAACGGAATGAAGAGCATTTAAATACCATAGTCAAGTTTCAGTTTCAAAAGGAACCATAAACATAAACCATATCAATCTCTAAATTTCTTCTTTCAGGGATCCAAACTTTTCATCTTAAAATGTACAGGGTAGCAGAATGCACACGTTAATAACGGAGGTTACAAGGAAAAAGATTCATTTTTGTTAAAATGCTGAGCAATGTCAAAAGAAAAAGCACAAAGAAAAACCCATTTGATTTCATTAGACTCTCCACCTTGTACAATTGATCTAGCCAACAATATTTTCTTACTAGAAAATGACAGATGAATACAATCATTAACCATAAAGAAAGTGCAAGTGTGTGGGGTGAGGTCATGAAGATAAAACAAAAAACATATGTATCTACACATTGTAAAGTTACAAAGATATTAAGGCTCAACTTCAAAAGCAACTCATTCAAACAGTAATATATCTTATAAAATCCACATTGCAATGAAACCAAACCAAACACAATTAAAAAGGGTATGACCCCTTGTTGAAAAATCCATAATTACTAGGGTCGGTCCCGCCAACTTTCCCTCAACAACAACAACCGCCATTATCCCACCCCAAATTTGGATCTCGAAAGAGAGAGCACATGCTTTAGTAAGCAAAGGCCACTTTTAGCCGCTCATACTCATTCGTAGCTAGTGATCGCTGACCCCTCCATCCCCCCATTTCCCACTACCCATCAACCACCACTTGTTAATAATAAATACTCGGCTTCACTCCAAAACAAAAGCAAATTCATATGAAAGTCAATTCAAGATCACCCACAAGTATGTCTATCAGCAAAAAGGATATATATTTACCGCAAACTTTGATCAATTTGCTATCAAAATACTTATTGGCACCGCAATGTGAGGTAAGATTTCAATGATAGATAGATATACCGCAAATAAATCCATTGAAACGGTACTAGTACCACATATCATTGCCTACCATAATGGCATCCTGTCTTTCTATTTTCTTCTCCTAAAAAATTGAAACATTTGATCAAACATGTGGTATAAGAAGAATTGCAACTCTAGTGTTCATAACAATGGCAAATACATGAATATTTTTTGACCAACATAAAGAAAATCAATCATTTACAAGGATGACAATGGGCAAATAAGTTTGAAATTTTGCCAAAGGGAAATATTGGAATCTTCTGTTGACATAATAACATATAAAGCTGGTGGAATTTCATGGGGCAAGAAAGTATTATTACCATTGGATCATATATCTCAATAAGTAATTGGGGGAAAAGGGGACATTTAGCCAAATTGTGATAGATAAATCTCATCTCAAAAGAATTAAACTTTAAGATACCTGCAACTACAGAAATGTTCTTGTGTTTGTAACGCTCAACGAACAAATCAATGGTGTCCTTAAAGGCCTTTGGATCGAGCAACAATGTAGTGATGTCTAGAAACAGTATACCTGTTGTTTAAAATCTACTCACCATCATTATTCATCAATGCAACGGAGATTATGTGTATAATATTCACTCACATATATATATATATATATATGTATATATATAGACACTGATATTGTGTGAAATTCTTACAGAAAAAAAGGAAAAAGGAGATGCTGCGAGTGTACCTGGTTTGGGGAAGTCAGGGACGACACGGAGGGTAGACTTGATGCCGTCAATACGATCGGCACAACCGTCGTTTTCGCCGGCGCCGGCGGACATCCTTCAGTTCAGACGGAAATGGAGTGTGTTGTGTGTGGGTGAATTAGCAGTTGAAGAAAATTAAATGACGGAGTTATCATGGAGGGGGAAATTGGGAGGGAAAAATGGTGTATTTATTTATAGGAGGGGATTCTTTACTTTTACTACCCTAAAGGGGGTGAATTGTTCACATGCAAAAGAAAGAGGGTTATTCTGAAAGATTAACACCTCAAAAACATAAAATGACTATAAATGACTTTTCACCTTACTCAAAGTTTTCCCGGTAACCCCAACCGGCCTGCAATCGTCTGGTGATTCCGTAAATGTGGGGGGGCATACTTGACTCATCCAGTGGTTGTGGCTATGGGGACGGCCCGAGATCATACGCAAAACCATTCGATTTTGAACAAACACTACCCCCATGCATTACCAACTCAGCTACGTGCCATTGGCATTTTATTCAAGTTTTCAAAGGTTGAAAGTCATTTCAAATCATTGCATGGCCTTTAATTACATCTTATATGTCAAAAATCTAAATTAATATGTAATTACATCTTATAAACTATGTGTTTTTTTTTTGTTTCTTAAAATTCTATGTTATTGCTAATAAAACAATAGCTATTACAGAACTGTATTTTGTAAATATAATCTAGCATATCACTTTGCAACTATCAATACAAAAAACTCACGTAATTATAAAGAAAAAGCCTAGAACACGTTCATCCACTTGTTCTTTTTCAGTCACACTCAATCATAATACCATGAAAGAATTCCTTCGAAAGTAGCGTTAACCGGCCAATTTTTTCTCTCGTTTTTATTTTCTATAATTTTAAAATGTCATTTCACAAGTATCACAAAGCAAATCCTTGTGGTCTAGATTTTATATGTTTCTTTTCAACTACCATTGGTCATGGGTGAGTTTTGAGGACTCCAAAACTCCCACTTTTCATTAATTTTGTATTTTATATTTTGTAGAGGAAAAGTAATAATGTTTATCAATATATAATATAAATTTTTTAATGCATCCATTAAGATCATGTCGAGTGTTTTGTAAGTCAAATAGTACATTTATACACACGTTTTCAAAAGGAAAAATTGTTGAGTATATATATTAAATGATACGGTTGCTTATTTACTTTTACAGAGAATTTATATGTGTTGTCAAAAAATTATATAATAACGATCAATAATTTTTTATGGATAGTTTAATTAATTCTATAAAACAAAATTAAAGACGTATAGGAAGAATGAAAAATTGAGTTTTTAATACATGTGATGAATGCTAAAAACAAAATTAATTGTAGTTTGTGTTGTTTTGTGCTAATAGAATCCCAATTTTCTTCTATAAAATCTACCTTTAAGATTCGAAGAGCTAAAATGCATTGACTAAATGCTAAATTCTTATTTTTCTTTGCTTTTTGGCTTTTCATGTTAAAAAACATAATTGACATTAGAAAAAATGTGTTCACTTGTTTGATATGGTTTACAATTTTAGATATTGCTTTTAGTTTTTTAGATTTTGTAAAAGAATTGATAATGTAGGCATACACTCAATAATTATTTATTTGAATAGTTGTTATATAGATTATTTTTATATAAGTAACTATTTATATTTTATACTTTTAGCAAGTTATGCATGTGAAAGATGATACAAACAAGGCTGAAATTTCACCCAAAAAGTAAGAATCTTGAGTGGTAAAGAAAAGAGGTAATTATAGAATAAAGGTTGCTAATTAGGGTTCAAAGATAACATGCCTATCTCTATCTTCATTATCATTTGTTGCTTTCATATCTCCATAAAAATATTTTGTGGGCTAACTCACACATTCCCTTTTGTCATTTTTTTCATTAATATATATATATATATATATATATATATATATTCACACAAGAAAAATATCTTTCAATTCAATTAAATGATAATGAATGCCATCAATAATCCATGCCAAACTTCTTGTTCTTAAATTTACACTTTACGACTGTTGAATCCATTAGAGGTTATTGGTCAGAGTCCTGTAAGACAGTTAGGAATCTTTTTAGTCGTTCTTTAGGTCCTTTGAGATTAATTGAGATGCACACAAGTTGACTCACACACCCACGACAAACAAAAAAGTTTCATGAGAATATATCGTTTTTTACTTCATGTTCGTTCAAAGAATAGTTAAGAGTTAAAATGAGGGATTTTTATATATACTACATATTTTAAAAGCATATTTTTTTTGAAAAGCAAAGAATTTATTACCCACCAAACTCACAACCAAACAAACAAGCCAACCACACACCAAAACAAACAACGAACAGCAACAACATCCCAACAAAACAAGAAGCAAAGTAAACCAAAAAACTTCCAGAAGGAGCCACCAGGCGAAGGAGCAGATGCAGCAACCACGGAAAACAAGGACAGCGAGGTGCAGTCCCACGCCGAAAACCGCCTCAAAAGCCGCCCTCACCCGTCAAACTTAACCAGCCTAATCACGAGGCAACGCCACACCGCTTTTTACAGCCCGGTCGATACAATTACATGACTTCTCTTGGGTTCGAGACCCACAAATTCCACTCAATACGTGCGTTACCGACTCTTCTCTCAATCCATTCAAATGTCCTCCTTTGAAACTCGAAGAATATGTGTTTGATTCCTTTCGTTCTATACCAATTCTTGTGACATCAAGGATAAACTTGACTATTGACACTACAAGAAAGTGGTTGATTATCCACGCCTTGTTAAGCGTGANGGCGTTACAATTTTCTATCAAATCTCTACATTTGAAAGTGTGAACATTATATTAAAAATCACATTTATTAGTGTGGACAAATTATCTAAGTTTTCACATTTCTAAGCATGAAAAATTTGAAAAATAATTCAAAGATTACAAAAGTCCACGCTTTAAAGTGTGAACTTTTCTAATTACAAAATTTTCACATTTACAAGCGTGGACTTTTGAAATACAAAGTCACATTTATAAATGTGGAGTTTTTTCTTTTTTGTAGTGTGATAACGGTTATATGTTATCAAAAAAGTATGAATCATATATGTTGCTTTTAATAATTAATTTAATTGTGATACTTTGTTATGTTACGTTTTATTTTATTTGAACCCTAAGATTAAGTGGGTCCTTTTAAATCTGTGACCTTATTGGGATAGAAATATATGTTACACTTATCTTAAGATTAAAGATGATGAGAACGTCGTCGTTTTGGGTGCTAATGTTTTCAACAAGAACTATTATTAGATTAAAAGATAACATGTGACATCTGGTCCATATCAACTCCTATATTAATTACAAGCTTTAATTTTATAGGTTTTAAATTTTATGCAACCAATAACTTTTTTTTATTATCCTTGTAATTTGATTTGAAGGTTATTAGAGATTCCTTCAAGTTTATTTAGAGATTTAAATCTTTACTTTTTTCTTTTTTTATATTTTAAGCATACACTTTAGTATAATTGTTAAAGCACAAAAAAAAAAACTCCAAAATCTCTATTTCTTTACGGTTGTTGAAGATGATGTTTCTACACAGTTTACCTAGGTTTCCATGTTTTTCACAAAAAGGTAACATGAGATATATTTCTCTAGTTATTTATAGATTTGTTATTTGGAGTTGTTCCTATCTTAAAACCGTCTTATTTTGGTTCGTGTCGGCTCAATCGTTGATTTAGTGTTAGCTTGAGGACATATTTTCTAATAAGTAAACCAAGCCGTCAACACCCCAAATTTGAATGATTAGGTTATAAATACGTAGTTGCTGATATATATACATCATCATCCCTTAACTTGTCATGCTTGCACCAGTAATAACTAGTACTTTAACATATGATATATCATGTGACATTCTTTGCTTATGTTAAATGTCATTTTTGATGGTTTTGGTATTTTTTGATCTTCATGTGTCCTCACATAATCTAAATGAGATTCATAATATCTTTTGGCTTATTTTTACAAATCGTACAATATAAAAAATGTTATAAACAAGGTGGGGAAGAGGGATCTTTAAGTAAAGATTATCTTTAGATTTTGTTTTGCCAAATAAGTCTAAACACACTTTTTTTTATAAGAATCTTCAAAGTGATTTTCAAATATTTTAAGTTGTTTAATTAAATATATCTACTAATAAAATCACATTTTCTTCTAAAAAACATAATACTCAAATTTGAATTGAAGATGCAAAAGAAATTGCACATGGTATGAACAAAGGCAAGATTTTCCGTATACCCTAGAGAGGCACATCACCTTTATTTTAATGTGATTTTGAACCTTTTATATATATATCAAACCTTTTTAATATTTTCTTTTAGGTGGAAAAAAGATCTAGCTAATCGATTTCGTCATGTGATCTTTTACTAATATAATTATTTATGTTCATAAATTATAGTAGTTGTTTTACATGAAAATTAGCAAAGCTATATCACTAATAAACAAACATTTGAACTCTCATGACAAAATAATAAGGTACCTTATTGATAATGTTGGTTTAAAATCCACCATAGTTCTATATACAAATTTATATAAGACCATCATTAGTGGTCTTGCTTGGTACCATCATTATCAGCGCCACATCAGATTTCTACTATCTTATTAATCCTTACCAATTCATACTCAATGGTTTTGACTCNTATTAAACTTTTTAAATAATATTAAAAATTAAAAATTACATTAAAATTTAAAAAAATGCATTAAAATGATTAAAAAAATACATTAAAATTAATTTTGGGCGTTCACAATAGAGTTTCACACGTGTTGAGATAAATCAGCCCGAAGGTTCCCATGCGTCTCTCGGTTTTTTACTAGGTTGACGTTTATTGTTCGGTCTTCTTCGGAGATATTTGTCTCAATATCTTCCGCTAAAACATCTGTTTCATCAAAATGATAATGTGAAAAGCCTTCGTCTTCACGAATCATGTTGTGTAAAATTACACAAGTGTACATAATATCCCGTAATTTCTTACGTGTCCATACCCGCGTCGGTCTATCAAGAACGTGCCATTTTTCACGAAGTGTGGCGAATGTTCGTTCAATGTCTTTCCTAGCCGATTTTTGACATTTTGCGAACTTGACCCGTCTCTCGTCCGTCGGATAGCGGAATGATTTGACGAAAGTCGCTCACTCCGGACAAATCCCGTCGACGAAATAGTATCCGTGTTTGTAGTGTGTAACACCCATATTTCCAAAAGAATTAATTTGACAAAATATCGTTTAAGTGCGGAAGCTCGTCCAAAATTTCATACAATAAAACCACCCATATGTCATAGGATTAAGAGAACATAAGTCAAGTACTTGAAATAAAGGAACATTGTTTAAAACAAAACTAAGTATCTCATTCCCAAAATCTTAGAAAATAATCCCATTCTTCTAAACTCCCATCTTAAAAAAAACCTTCATGATTAGACTAAACTGTTGGGCTGCCAGAGCTTCACACGGTATCATTTTCCTTTCCCTTACGGGATGTACCTGCCACTAAAAGAGTAAACACAACGGGGTAACCATAAAGTTTAGTGAGCACACACCTAAACCATCTACCATCATACACATACAATCATAAGTACATAGCAATTACATACATGTAAAGTCTGCCACCCTCCTTACGGCTCAATACCATCAACGAAGGATTTTTATGACACTGGTACCAGACCTCTCCCTTTCAATCTTCCCTAGAGGTATTACTACCACGATAGGTACTATATGCCTTGTCCCCGAAGGTATTCATAAACATAACCACATGCATCATAACCATACATATACAACAATACATGGATAGGTAGTGAACTCACCTGGTGAATGATCAATACAAGCTCAAATACACGTACACAAATCACCATGCACCACCTAAACACAAACACATACACACATATATCAAGCAAAGCCCAAAATGGGTCCTTAACTCAAATCCCGACTCTCTATCGTGAATTGACACGTCTACCCTCGACCAATTTCCACCAAACTTCACGAAACATTAAGTTTCACTAACCCTTAGGGGTCTGTAAGTAAAAGAACCCCAAACGAACCCGTTTCGGAAAAATCAAAAATCGGGAGAGTGGGATCGGCGGGTTGGCCGCGGGTGGCTACCTGCCGACTACCCGCGGTTACCCACAGATTGCTTCCCAGCCGCGGGTTACGATTCAGCCACGGGATTTTCATCCCAAACCACCAATCTGGCCATAAACAACCCAAAACTGGCTTCATGCAATATCCCATAACATAATACATCGATTAGCAACATCAATTTTACTCAAAACATGCCAATTGGTGATCAATTGACCACCAATCTCCAAATTAACCCTAACCCACAATTTCTAACATGAAACTAACATGATTGCTTCAAATAAACACTTACCTTTGACGTAAAGGCGTAAACACCACAACAATTGCCCAACACAATCCTCGATTTGGTCTCCTTTGCTCCCAAAATTCTCCTAAAATCGCCTCCTCTTTCTCTATTTTTCTCTAAGCGTCGACTGAAGCAAAAGAAGAAGTTTGGGAGTCTAACTTGCTTTTATACGAGCCTAAGGTGACCCCTCACTTTCGGTATTAACACTTTAACCCCTCACAACCTCCTGAAATTACACAATTTACATAATTAACTCAACTTAACAAGATTCCTTTAAATTACATGAAACAAGAAAAATGGGGCGTTACATAGTGTGTGCCATTCACAACAATCGAACTATCGGGTGCTTTATCTTCGAATAGATCGTTGAAAATCGGTGATTGATTTACATCGATTATGTCGTTCGTGGCACCCGGAACCCCGAAGAATGCGTGCCAGATCCATTGATCATGTGATGCGACCGCCTCTAAAATTATTGACGGTCCAGAATGATCACATCTATGGTATTGACCCCTCCATGTGAGGGGACAATTTTTCCAATACCAGTGCATACAATCTATGCTACCAAGCATGCCGGTTAAACCGTGTTTTTCTTCATGCAACGCGTATATAGCCTGAATATCGTTAGCAGTAAACTTTCGTAAATATTTTCGCCTATAGAGGTGAATAATACCTTCGCAAAAATTCTCTAGGCATTCCCTTGATGTCGTTTCGCCCATCCTCAAGTACTCGTCGCTAGAATCTGCAACAGACCCGTACGCCAATTGTCGGATAGCGGACGTACACTTTTGTAGTGGAGAAAACCCCTTAAAGCCTCTTGCATCCCACTGCTGCTTGAAATAATCAAACTCTCTCTCAAGATCGGCAACTATCCTAACGTATAGTCGTCGCGTCATATGAAACCGTCGTTTGAAGTCGCCGTCGTTGTATACCGGGTTATCAGAAAAGTAGTCAACGATAAGTTTATTGTGTCCCTCCGTCTGACATCTATTTTTATTCGGCCCTCTCNTCGCTCGGCGATTCGACGTTCCTATTATCTCGTTTTCGATAACTAGACGGGCCGCTTCCATCGCAACACCACCGAACAAACGAAAGTGTGTATCGATGCGGCCTTCATCTGATTCGTCAGAAGACGATGCCATTTTT
>LUCG01040391.1:670-13553 GCA_001633085.1 Carthamus tinctorius | reverse complement strand
ACTTTCCTCTATATATATATATATATATATATATACATACGAGTAGTATACACGCACAATGCGGCGAGATGCATCTAAATTTTTGGAGTAAATAGTTCGATCTATGATTTATATTCATGAACATCAAGTGTGAAGTTGAAAACTTAGACAAATGAGAAATTATAAGATTTTCAAATACCGTGATGATGCAAAAATAAATTGTAGACTTAAAGTAACCCAAAGAAAAGCCAAATTAACTTTTGGTAATTTAACGGTCATTTACTAAACCATACATGGTAAGTGGTTATTAACATCATTTAAGGGTCATTTATTAAAGCAAACATTATTACTTATTTATCGGGTAAAATTTTAATCTATTAAAACGGTATAGTATGCAACAATATTTTCTGTAAGCACTAACTTAACCATGGTATAAAGTATTCGTCATCACTTATCGCGTAAGACATCTCGGTCCTTACCTTAACTCTTTCCGAAAACTCTCCATAATATTATTTGGAGATATATATTTAGATGCTTCATATTAACACATAAAAAAAAGTGACTATGCTTTCTTATACAGACGTAAAAGCTCGCTTACTGAGTCAATAACTATAATGTTAAAACTACAAAAAGAACTTGTAATTTCCCATTTTCTTCAACTATATACGTAACGAATTACTTGGGGAACAGGATCTCCAAGAAATATTGACCTACTTGGGCAGTTCACCTTCAATCCAAATATGCATATCATTCATCAACACTTCAATAAGTTGAAATACAAATGAACTCCAACCATGAACTCCTTGTAAATAAACAGCAATCTTCTTTCATATGTGGCTCTAGTTAATATAATGGGATAAGAAAATAAATTTTCGTATTATCTCAAACAGTATGTAAGAAAATAAATTCACATACTTCACATAACATATTCCCATTTTACCGTATTGAGTCTTATTAGAAAGTAATGATACAATTGAAAAAGTACCCGTTGTATTTGGATTTTCAACTCCTTTATGAGATAAATGTGACAAACATTTATCTTTATTCATGCATTTCTTGATTCTTTTCATTGAGAAAGAAACACCATTGAAGCTCCAAGTATTATGTATATGTTCTTATCATTCCAATAAGAAATATATCTGGTAGAGTTGATAAATAAAAGGTTTAAATGTAGAATATTAGTAACAATGCAAATGTTTTAAGCAAATGAACATATCAAATGCATAAACCCATCATTCTTAGAGTTGTGTTTTCCATGTTTTATTCGGTTAGTTTCTATATATGATGTGTATTTGGCCCAAACTCTAGCAACAAGCCAACAACTCCCTTTCCATCATCAAACCCACTATTTTAAGCCAAAAATATGAGATAACACTCTATATAAAAAAGAAATGTAATTATGAATTTGCTTCTATTGCTTCCACTGAAGCTAAGCAAGCACCACTTGAGTAAAACAATTTTGTTTTTAATTTGTATGGTAGTTAAAGGTAGAAAATGTTGTTGTTGCTAATTGTTTGCTTGAAACTCATTTTAACCAATTACTCCTAGCTTTAGTACAATACTACTTTATAGATGAAACATATAAAACTTAAGACGACAACCAAAAAAACCAATTACCTTACATAGTTACATGATAAGGGTCCATCTGTCGAGAAGTTTGTGAACCTGATAGGAGCACCAACCTAATCAACAAACTTATAATAAAAGCATTATCTCCACACCATCAAGATTCCTTGCTACAATTAAATTTTCAATGATTGTTCGGTAGATTCAAGAAACAAAAATTTATGTTTTAGGGGCCATTTACGGAATCCTTACCTGGTAAGTGCTTGCTGAGACATTTATCTTACGCAGGAAGTGTGATGATAAAACGTTGAGTGTGACGATAGCAACATAATCCAATGCAATTCGATACCCAAACAGGCCAACTATTTTGCGAAGAACAAAATCATAAGACACAAGTTAAATTAGCAAAAGCAACATAATGCAATCCAATTCGATACCCATAATTGCTTACCCAGATAAAATTGCTTCCCACAGTCCCTGAAAAAATAGCAAGAAAGAAAGAAAAAAAAACCTAACTTCACACCAAAACCACAATCCCTGCATATAAAAAAAACATATCTGCACACCTTACCAAAACCACCGACTTTTGTAGCCCAACTCTAATATACTATTTAACACAAGTCAAAGAAATCAAACAAAAAAGAGAGTGAGGAAACTATAGTCTATAGAAGTTTAACTTAAGTAAATGAATGGAACAAACAAGTAAAGTAGTAACAGATTTGGAAGAATATACACTCCCAAATAGAAAATATATATTTCATTTAATCTATGAAATCAAACATACAACTACCAAATGTGACTTCATATTATTTGAAAACCCTCATCTGATTGTATCTGCTATGATTGAGAAGAATGAAATTCAATATCTAAAAGAGAAATTTACATAATAACAAAAAGAGAAAAGGAGGTAACTTTTGTTGCCCAATCCAATACAAAGAAAAGAAAGAAACAAGAAGGGAAGCAGAGTATGAAATAAACCTTCGATCATTATCAAAACAAGGTCAATTTATCCTTATCCAAAAAAGGAACAAAAAAGAACAAGTCAAATTCTTTAGAGAATTAAAACAAAAATAGAAGAAAATTGTGGTCAATGCGTCATGTTCCAGAACTTGATATACATAAATACCAACAAAATAATTTACAAAAGAAAATTGAAGGGTTAGAAATTAGAATGTTAGATTTGAACAAGAATTGAAGCTTATCAGTGATGAGAGCTAAATGCAAATCAAAAGAGCAATGGAGAAATGGGAGAAAGAAATCATACCTGGAGTGCAATGGAAGAATCAAACCTGGAGAGCATGGCTGAATCAAACTTGGAGAAAATGGAGAAACCCATTGATGGAGAAATCAACCATAAAACAATAAGTGTTTTTGGGAAATCAAAAGCCATGTCTAGAAAATTGAGATAAAATTATTAGGAGTGGATGGTGGGAGAACCGAAAAGGTTTCTTGGGAGCAAATTAAGAAAAAAAAAAGGTATTATGAATTTTAAATTGTATTTAGGACTTTATGCTTTAAGGTATTGTACATTTTTAAGACTTTATGTTTTAAGGGGTTGTATTTAAAAGTTTTAAGAAATTTGCTTTATATAATAGTGTGTATATATATATATAGAGAGAGAGAGAGAGGCAGGTTCATACAAGAACCAACCCCATTTGCAAGAACAAAGGAACCCATTTTGAGCCATATATTGATGTGGGCCCATGTATTAAATAATCATATATGATTCAGTGGTGGGACCCACCTGAATCATATATGATTTTTTTAATATGTGGGGACCACATCATATGTGATTGTAGTTGGTTCATTTGTTCTTGCAAATTGTATTAGTTCTTCTTTGAACCTAATTCTATATATATATATATATACTAGTAGTGTACCCACGCAATGCAGCGGGAGCCGTAAATGTAAATGATTTTATAGCATTTGCAGTTTTGTTAGAGATATTTTCATCTATGATATGATTTAAACTTATAAATCATTTACAGAAAGCTTATCCAAGTCTTTACCGGACGAACTTGGCATAGGTTGTAAATAGGGGTGTAAGTGAGTCGAGCTGTTCGTGAGCTACTCGGGATCGACTCGTTAAAAGCTCGATTTGAGCTCGAGTTAAACGAGCTCGAGCCGAATTCCTTAGCTATTCTAGGTTTGAGATTCTTTTTACAAAATTCCTTAGCTATTCTAGGCTCTTTAATAAAAGACTTTTTGAAATTCTTCTATTGTCCACCTTTCTTTGGCTTTCCTGCAGTTACTGCCACAGAAGCATTGTTAAATTGAGGCCATTTCTGCTTTTGCTACCAAATAAACTTTGTTTTAAGAGTTTTAGAAGTGAAGTTTGAAATTGTGTTTCTCTTTAAAAACATTTCTTTTTCTCTTCTCTCAAGTTTAAGGGAAGTTTTGACAGATAGACCAAGATCAATAAAGTCAGGATAATCATCATGCCTGCTGATTTTCTTCTCTGAGTAAGTGTAAATAATGGAGGATTTATCATTTCATTACTAGATGATTTGCAGGCAACTATGTCTGATTCTATGATCTGTGAAGAGATAATCTTAGAGTCTGAAAGAGTTTCATGTTCAGAGGTATCATCATTTGACTTTTCTGTATAAGTGTCATATACAGAAGAATTTGACTTTGATAATTCTGAGCATGATTCAGATTCTGTGTCAGAAATATCTAAGTTGGATAAGTCAAAGTCCTTTGAGATACTTTATGTGTCAGAGTCTGAACTAAGAAAGTCTCTTTTAGTCAAAGTGGGAATTGGATTTGAAGAAGAGATACTTTGAATTGTACTTGGAGATACTTCAAACAGATCATTTTCATAGAAGGTTTCATCATCTGAAGTTTTAGATAGAGTAGAGTCACTAATTGAGACTTCTGAAATATACTTAGGAAAGAATTTTGTTGCTTCTGAAGATAATTTCCTTTCAGGGTGAGAGTTTATGCATACAAAAGCATAGTTAGCTTGAGTCTCAGGCTGACCAAATCTAAAGATTCCTATTTGTTTCTGACTCATGTATTTCCTTGGAATGGAATCCTTCATTTCAGAAGGTGAGAAAGACTTCATATAGTCTTCATATGATACATTTGTCATAACTAAAGGTTTCTTAGTATTTGAATCAACGGAGATTCTTCTTCTCTTGAAAGATGACATCAAATTGGAAGCTTGCTTTTTATACTTTTTGAGGAACAAAAGATGTTTTGCAAGGTTTTGTTGGTTTTAAATCCAGGTTTATTGTCAAACTCAGAAAATCCAAGTCCTCTTCTACCCATGTTGACTCTTATTCTATCAAATACACTTTGTGCATCCTGAAACTTTCTGATTTTGAGTTCTCTGTCAAGAAGATCTTGATGTAGAAATTCTCTTTCTTTTTTGAAAAAAGTTTTTGGCAGAGATAGCATCACAATTTTCATGTTCCAACTTCTTTAACTCATTAACCTTGTTCTTTAACTCCTTTTCAAGCTTGGCAATTTTTTCTTTTAAATATCTTTCCACAGTTAGAAGATCTTTTTGAGCCTTTTCAAAATCACTAAAGAAACGGCTCTTTTCTTCTGTGAGGAGAATTACTTCTCTTTCATAGAAGATAAGTTTAGCTTTAAGTTCAGTGCACTGTGAGTGACATTCATCAAAGATTTCAATTATTTCATCAAAAAGTTTCTTTGATTAAATGAAGTTTGAATCAGAGATAAATACCTCAGAGGCTTTATCATTCGGGGAGTCTGAGTCTAGCTTTGCCATTCCACAGAAGACCTCCTTCTGGAATTCTTCCTCTGCAGCAAAAAGACCCTTCTGTGCCTCATCTTCTGAGGATTCATCTGTAACAAGGTCACTCTTTTCTGCCAGTAGGGACTTTTGTGCATAAAAGTCTGCTTTCTTCTTATAGTAAGCAGCATCTCTGAAAGGCTTCTGTGGTTTTGGTCCAGTTGACCAACATTCAGAGGCAAAGTGTCCAGGCTTACCACACTTATAACAACCTTCATTTCTTTCACTAGCTTTCTTCTCTTCAAACCTCTGTGGGATCTTCTGATCCTCTCTCTCATACTTCTCTTTCTCAAACCTTCTATCATCTCCTCTTCTCTCATTACTTTATCTCTTTCCTCTGTCCCCATAGCTCTTTTCCTTTCTATACTCTCTGGTTATCAGTGCCAGAGTCTTCATCATTTCCTTCATAGTCACCTCTTCCTCTGAACTTTCAACATCACTCTCCATATACAAAACTTTCTTCTTCCTTTTCTCTTCTTTCTTTGACTTCACATCTTTTTCTTTCTTTTCATTAGAATCTACTTCTGCAGTTTTTCCTACTAATGCAAGTGGACCTCCAATTTGTTTCTTCATTTTCAGAACCTGTGGTTCTTGACTCACCAATGTGCCATATAGATTTGACAGAGACCATACTTCCAAATCCAGAGTGGATTGCATGGACATAGTCAGATTCATCCATTCCTCTCCCAAACTCTTCAGAACAAAGCATTGTTCTCTTCACTTGTCCTCCTGACACCAAACCTCTTGCACTTGCTGATCAGAGTGTTGAACCTTGAGTAGGTATCCTTTAGAGATTCACCCTCAAGAACCTGGAAATCATGATACTCATTGATACATATTGCACGATTGTTCTTAAGAGTTTTCAAACTTCCCTCAAGCTGTTTTTGCAATTCAGCCCATAATTCCATGGATGTCTCACATGAATCAAGGGATTCTCTATCAGTTTCACTCTATTCATTTACAGGCTTGGGTTCACATGAATAAAGGGAATCTCTTGCATCTAGCACCTAGATCAGCAATTTCTCTATCAATTTTCACTCCATTCATGTACAGGCTTGGGTTCACTGGATTCTAGAATTTCAGGTGTAGTGGCCGTAGCAGGAACTCTTGGTATGAGTTTCATAGGAATGTGTGGTGGGTTGTGCAGATATTCAGTGATTTTTAGATGAATTCCTTCAAGAAATGAAACCATTCGAACCTTCCACCGTTGGTATTCATCCCTTGAAAGAGTTGGAGGTTTGGATTGAGATCCAGTGCTCATGAATGAGCTAATTGCAGTGGTAGCCATGAATGATCAATGAAATGAATTAGAAAAGAGATAAGAATCAAGAGTAGATGTTCTTTTCACTAATCAGTATCACAAAACATGAACAATTGAATTTAAAATCCGGTCCTACTTTGATACCAATTGTTAGATCCCAATTTCTATGAATGTAATACTGATAAACACAAATAGATACTCAGACAATGTAAAGTGCAGCGGAAAAACTAGATTAGAGTAAAGATTGTGTGTGAAGGAAGAAACAGTGAATAACAAATTTAGTAAAATTGATTTAATCAACTGAATCTAGAAGAACACCAAGAACACTCAATAGTATGTGAAATATAAAGAAGAAGATGATGTCGAGAGTGAATAACAAATTTAGTAAAATTGATTTAATCAACTAAATCTAGAAGAACACCAAGAACACTCACTAGTATGTGAAATATAAAGAAGAAGATGATGTCGAGAATTTTCTCAAAAGATTTTTCTGTTCATAATAAGCACACTGATTACAAAGGGGACGACAGGTATTTATACAAGATGCAATCTAACTAAGACAAATAAGATAATGACAAGTGGCACTATCAAATCTTTAAGATTCGCTCAGCATGAAGTTAGTTGCAACCGTCGCACGTGGGTAGCACATGACCTTGTCGTTCCCTCCAAAAACCGTTAAGACTTTTTGTCTCGGAGGTCTTTAGCCACAGATCCTCTGTGACCCTTCACAGAGCCTCTATCGGCCTTCACTTGATGTCTTCTGTAAGAATTCTGTCACCTTTACACTTAGACACTTTTTCAATATTTTTACATGACTAGGAGCTAACATGACGCGAGGGGTACACTGGGTAGAGTCGTAGGAGCCTCGGTGTCTGCGCATACCTGTAGGCGTCAAAAGGACGAAGCCGATCTAAGTGGATCAAACAAATCACCATCTCCACCACCGCTTTAGAGACGCCCTACCCATTTCTCTATCAGAGGGTATGCTCCTCCTCCACCACCACCACTGTCTCATGTCCTTCAGTCATCTTCGATAGTGATTGACGAGGCCATAAGTGCTGACACACAAGAACCAGCAGGTGACTCCTCTTTCACTCCAGTGGTCACACCCCTTCTATTCCCAAACATCCTTCGGGTGACCCGAGCAATGACTCTTCATCCTCTGAGAGCACGGAATTCAAAAACAGCCCTGAGGATGCTTCTACTAGTAGTGGTGAGGCCTCCAAGACTGAGTCTAAGGTTATTGCAGATGATGACACAGAATCATCTTTAGACACACTTGCCGCTGAGGAGATTGTGGAGGTAGAAGAAGAAGAAGGTGAGGTAGGCGGAAAAGAAAAAGAGAGCAAGAGTGAGGGTGTAAGTGATAGTTATAGTGGAAAAGAGGCCGAAGAAGAAGAGGCCTGACAGGTTGAAGAGTCGGTAGAGACCAAAAAAGAGACCGAAGAAGTAGAGGTCCAAAGGGTTAAAGAAGAAGAGACCCCCTCCGCAAAGCAGATTGCACTAAAATAGACGATTCACACCTTTCTATATAGAAGGGTATGAAGGTGTCAAATTTTACTACCCGTGGAGGTTTGGCGTCCACCTTAGATCCAGCTCGGTCATTGTCCATACAGAGGTAGCCACATCATCTAACGACATGCATTAGTTGTCACAAGGTATTGAAAAAGTCACTGGCAGCCAACCAGCGCATTTGCACACCCAAGCCACCCACTCAATCGTCTCCCAACAGACGGTTGTTTCACTTTCTCACGAGGACTTAGCACAACTTCCACATTCCTCTCACTCGGATGTGGTTGGTGTTGAGCATAGAGAGCAATTGCCCCTGCTCTCATCTTCATTTCCTACACACAGAGTCTTAGAGTCATTTGATGCGACATCTAATATGTCTTCTTTTGCTATGACACTATTGAGCGCATCATCCACTTCGAGCCTCAGTGGCCCAGTCAGAACGGACGGAGCATCTACGTTTTTGGATGTTACACAAGGACTGTCCGGAAGTCCTGTCATTGCTAACATCACACCAGCGATGAACACAGGCTGTATTTCATCCTTCGCGGGTGTTAGTTTGTCACTCGGTAGCCTATGTAGCCCGAGAGTTAGCTTTCCGGAGTTTGTCTCCAAGGATTTTTTGGACGGCGCCTTAAAGGTTGTCCACGATGTTATAAGGAGTCAGGGTCAAAGACTAGAGTCTTTCGAGAAGACAACGTTCGAGACAAAGACAGAGTTAGATAAACTACGTCGCCTCGTCAAAGGAAAATTTGTGGCGATCGAGCCCAAGCGACCAGTTCAGCACACCATGCCCCCGCCTTCATCCCCACTCAGACTTGCACCTCCTACAGCCGCATCCTTCTAGAAGATGGACACTGAAGAGATCGAGTCGGTACTCTTGAACCAACTGCTAGCTCAGGGATTGGTTGAGCCACCAAGGCAGACAGGTTGAGTTAATTTTAGTTGTCCAATAGTTGGCAGCTCAGAGGGAAGTTGATACTACTGAGTCTGAGTTTGATCACATGGTGGTTGATTTCACGAAGAAGATCTTTACTCTCGAAGAACAGGTCAAGGCAAGGGATGTAGAGTTAGAGGCAGCACGTGCACGTATCGCAGAGCTTGAAGCTACTTGTCGTGCTCAATCTCAAGTACCGAAGCGGAAACATGACGACCAGGATGATCCTGATTGCCATAAGGGGAGAATAGAGATAAGAGATTTCGCATTGATCTATCCACGGCTACAGGTTCGGAATCCGTACCAGCCTCCACGACGACACCAATTCAGTCTAAGTCGGGTTCCGCTCCTCATAATATGGACCCTCAGGCTAACATAGAGAAGCAGACGTTCGATATTGAGCAGCTTTTGGATCTGAACCAGCCTAGAGATTTAGTTTTTGGGGATCTGGCATCTTTGGATGTTGACCTGACGGTTGAAATGCCCGAGGGTGTCAACACAGATGACCATATCTTAGATGACAAGGAGACCACCGTTGACTGGGACGTATTAGATCAGGATACTCCCGTGACAGACTCTACCAGGCTAGAGATCAGTGAAGATGCATGTAGACTTCTGCAACAACTTGCCGGTAGTTATGTCCTTTATGGGTCAGCGGATGAGATGATGTCTCATGAAGAATTTGATCAGATGATTAGGTCTCTTTGTCAGCCAACCTAGATTTCGACAGAGACGGAGCCTACACAGACAGAATTTCCCAGTGATCAGTCTAAGATATCGCCATCTTCTTCAGCTTCAGGTACCCTAGAGGTACCACGTCTTCTGTGGGACCACACCATCATTTTCCAAACCCTTTCTGTAAGAGTCCTTCAAAAAGATCTTTCAGAAGGAGAAATACATATATGGACAGACGCGGTCAGCTACGGGGTGTCACATATGCAGCCAGTGCGACATTAGACAACATATTTACATGTCCGCCGAGTCAGTACCTTAGGTGATACGAGGATGAAGAGGCGCTTCATCAACATCACCAACATCAGACCCTATCGTCACAACCATCACTCCTTCTCCGAATTCCACATTCACACTCAGATTCAGAAAGAGCCCTTCGTCTTTTAGGAAGCTGATTTGGACGCTATAGACCTCAAAGATATTCTTGTCTTGATCCGCTATCTTTGATCGGCTATACGTCGTCCACGAGCCTACATCAACGGGCTCGAAGCTTTGAAGAGGTACACACACCACGCCATCAACTTTGCACACATCACTGACTACTAGATGGCCATCGAGAACAAGATCCTGAAGGTGAACCTAATGCCTCCCGACCTCACGCTCAAAGACATCTAACAATACCGCCTCTACTACGCGATCATCTCTCCACAGTTTGGTGTTATCTATCAGAACCGTAAAGGCAAACGTCGATTCATGCGCTTTAGTGAGCTTCCCAGTTTATGTCACAACACACTTCTCTAGAGACTGGAGACATACTAGAAAACAAGTGGAAAATGGGTTAGAGAAAGATCCAAGAGGCTATACATACGATAGATGAGAAGCTTAAAGAGCAGTTGACTTACCGAAGAGTTGAGATGGCGCTAAAGCTATGGAAGAAGACTGTCACTACATGGGAAGAGTATGAGCACCTGTCGTAGTGGAATCCATTGCTGAGCACCCTACCCTCCTTCTGACTTATATCCAAAGGGGGAGATTGTTGGACCCTAATTGGTGTTGTCCAGAAGTTAGAGAGCCGTTTATGTTAATTTGCTTTCTTAATTTAACTTGTAATAGTTGGTTACTTATTTTGTTAATTTCCCTAAACCCCAAGGGAGTATTTTGTAATTTTGTTAATGGTCCCTATTTAAGGAATGTTCTATTCATTATTAGGGTTTACGAAATCAGAATATCATTATTACAGGAGTTAAATGCAAACTTGGTCCTTGTGGTTTACAAAAATTAATGACTAAGGTCCCTCTAAAGAATTTTTAACTAACAAGGGTCTTGCATTGTTGTTTATTATAACACATATGGTCCTTCTTATAAATAATATTAAAAGAATTAGAATTAAGAAAGGGTAATTTTGTCCATTCAGTTTTCCTATTCTTTTAATTTTAGTTTATAATATGTTTAGTCCCTTTTTGATTAATATAATAAGTTAAATTTATTTGGTTTCTTTTTTATTATATTATATTACTATTTTTATGCCAAAACATGGATATATTCTTTTTATATTGAATATGTAAATGTTAATACCGCCCTAACTATATCTATTTACTTAACAAATTATACAAATATATTGTATATTCTTATGTTAGTTTTATCATCTATTTGAAGCAAATTGCAATTTATGATTAATTTCTAGTTATATTATTTGAAAAGAGATCCATCAAATAAAAAATAAATATATATCATATATGTAATTAAATGAAATTAATATATTTTCATCGTAAATCATCTATTAACACATACCTCGTATGATCATTTGGTAATTGGTATCGAACATACCATGTTTTTGATCGTCAGTGTTATTTAAAACATGGTGTTGTAATTGTGTATTCCTGTAATGTTTATTATGTATTTTTTACTCGTTTGCTATTTTTGAACTAAAATTTAGATTAGCGATGTGTTTTTTAATAAATATGTTATATATTTATTGAAAGGTAAGATTTGTTTTGACAATTTCGTTGAATACGTTAAAGTTAAATTTATTAAAACTTAAACATTAATGTAATCCTAATTTATTAAAATACTAGATATGTATGCGCGCGATGCGACGTAAAACATCTTAAGCTATTGAGCACTTAATAAAAATATTGTTTCGTATCAGTTTTATTTTCTATCACTCGATTTCAACTTTATGGTTTTATAAGTTTCTACGTGGCATATCAGATGTATAAAATTGAAGGTTAATTAGTAATAAAAATGAAAAGTATTTTATTTTTTATTATCATCTTGAATGTGAGAATTTAAAAACTTTTATAATTGTACATGATTTATTGATATTTATACCTCTTATATAAATATATATGCACTGCAAAAAATAATTAGAAGATGAAATAAATTAGCTTAATAGATGAGTTATGAGGAAAACATATTAATTTTATTTAATTACATGTGTGATTTATAATTATTTTTTTATCTGATGGATCTCTTTTCAATAATATAACTCGAAATTAACCATTAATTGCAATTTACTTCAAATGGATGATAAAACTAACATGAAAATATAAAATATATTTGTATAATTTGTAAAGTAAATTGATATAATTAGGGTGGTATTAAAATTTATGTATTCAGTAATAAATAATATAAACATGTTTTAGCATAAAAATAAGAGTTAATTACATTTTTGATCCCTGTGGTTTGGTGGCTTTAACACTCTGGGTCCATTTTTAAAATAATTATGGATTTGGTACCTGTGGTTTACACTTTATAATGCTTTGGGTTCCTAAAACTAACTCTGTTTAATTAATCTCCGTTAAATCCCCATGTGCATGGCACGTGCTGGATATTTTGGTCATTTAATAATTTTTTTTATTTCAGTTAAAATTGCAGGGACCAATAACGTAATTGTAACGCCCCAATTTCCCAATAATAACAATTATAATACATCATCAAAATAAGCATCCTAGTGATCTAACGCAGCGGATAAAAGTGATTCTATAATTAATAAAAAGGCAAAAGTTGTGCACGTGGAACATCCCTCCACAGCTGAGATTTTAAAGTCTAAATTGACATCATAACTAAAGCTAAGGCTAGATAATCTTCACACCTTTTCCTTGCCCTTCCTACTGTCGCGGACAATACCTGAAAATATTTTTAGAGTTTTGAAAACGAGGGTTAGACCATAAGGTCTAGTGAATTCCCTCAAAAA
>LUCG01040384.1:0-13812 GCA_001633085.1 Carthamus tinctorius | reverse complement strand
ATCGATGAAGAAGATGATGAAAGTTCTACAATGGAGCCCCCTTCGCGAAACGAAGCTATTAAAATGGCAATCACATTGAACAATTTCTTGTTGAGCTATGAGAAAACAACACCAGAAGTTTTTACCATGCTAAGGAAAATTAGAGACGAGATTCAAGGGGAAATTGATAATTATTAATTTAGCACCCTATCCCCGAGTCGGGACCGGCAAAAAATATTATCTTAGAGAGTTTATTAAATAATCGAGTATTAATTTATCGAGTTTCTACTGTAGGTTCATTTTTAGACTTTTTTGGTCAATCTTTTTTTACTGTTATGCATCATTCACTGGGCTGTTCATCTACCCAAACACAATTATATTTTCTTGGCCTTCTTTCTTTTCCGATACAGAGTTCACCTTCGATTAATCGCCTAATCGGTCATACAAAACGGCTTAAGGCTACCGCAAAATCTAAACGATTAAAAGAAATCGTCAAATCGATCATACAGAACGTCAACGATTGAACGCTTGAACGATTTGACTCACCTGCCTACCTTCGATTTCGATTTTCAACAATGATGTATTCCATTTTTTTAAACATGACATGTTTTTTTTTATCTATTCATACTTCTTTTAGAAAAACATGTTAACGATGTTTTTTGAACTTTTAAAAGTTATAAGTCTCAATACATTATATATAAGTTTAAATGCTTCATAACCTCTCACATTCAACATGATAGTTAAAAAATAAAGTTATTTTATTTTATTTTAGATTACATTTTATATTTTTATAATTGGTTAATTAATTACTTTATATTCTTTGTTTTTAACTTTTCATTTTACAGTCTCTATCATATTAACATACATAATCTTATATTAACAAAAATACATTAAAAATATGTTTCATTTTTTTATAAATTATTCTATTTTAATCATCTGATCAAAAATTTCAAAATGATCTCAAAATTATTCTATTGAACGATTCTTTTTCAATAATTTGGCCCAATTAACCATATTGACATTGAATTTTATATATTCAATATGCGATTTAAAAATACATAGAACGATAAAATTGTCATCGTGTGACGGAGAATAAAATTGAACCTTAAACAAGATTATTTTTTCGAGTTCTCGACTTTAAATTTGAGACAATTCGCGTTGTAATACGCACGAGGAGTATGTGCTAGTTTCCTATAAAAATAAAAACATTTAGATTCTTATATTATTTTATATAAACCATAATAACTTAACAACAAAGAAAAATATTACGTCATCAATTCTTTCTCACGCTTTAACATCAACATCAACAATGTACAACTTGGGTTTTTTGTTTTAATATGAAAATTATGAAAACACGAATAAGAAATATTGGTTTGGTTTCAAATTTAAGGTAGCATTTAGTATGCATATAAAATTAGAATAGATTAGAGATGATAAAACTAGACGAGATAGGTTATATGTGTAGTGTTTGCTACGAGTTATGACTAAGACCAGACAGAACAAGTTGCACCAAAAATAATGTTTATTGATTTCGTATGTTATATAATAGTTATATATGACACAAATCAAAGTATATATTTAAATAATTTAACTTATTATGCAAATTTTCATATACATACATATATAATAGTATCAAACTAAATGAAAATGTTGATATAATTGACAACAAATGATGATAGTTTAAGAAAAAACTCTTTCAAAGGAAAAATTACATTTCTTTCAATTTGAAAGATTCATATGATTGACGAAGACGCAATAGTGGTTGCAGCAGTGGTGGAAAGAGATGATGGTGGTTGAGCTAGAGGAAGTGGAAGGTGGGACGGTGGAGACTGTAGTATCAACAATAGTAGTTGCATAAGCAATGGAAGGAGATGGCAGTGACGTCGACAATGATGAAGAAGGTGGTTGTAGCTTATGTAAAGATGGTGATAAGTTGTGGTAGTAGTAGTTGATAGGTCATGGTCATGATGATGGTTATGGTTGAGGTGTAGGTGGCTGATGGTGGTAATGGTTGATGGGATGGTAGTCAATTGTCAACAATGGTTGAAGATCGTTGTGGTTGGCCGCTGGCGATGGTGGCAACGACAATGGGAAGTGATGACAATTAAAACAAATATATTATGATATATGAAATGAGAATATATTAATAACTCTTTTAGATTCCGTCCTATTTTTGTGATTTTTGTTCCACCAAGCAAAAAGATTATTTATACCACCCAATCCTAGTCCTTATCCTTGTCCAGTGTTGGCCAAACGGTGGAATAGTGAATTTCTATATTGTTTCATTACATGTCAAACGTGAAATAGTTTCCCGTTGTCTAGTCCAATCCCTAAACAAACTTGGTTGTGTAGAAGAATATACGTACACAATATACCAACAAATTTATAAAAAAATAGCTTTGATAAAAACATTAAAAATACAATATATTGACTCCAGATTCCTTCAAGATATGTAGCAATATAATATCGTCTTTACTACATCTTTGTATAGAGAAATTTATACAAAGGCTTACAGGATAGGGTAAACGAAACATGTACCTACAAATTTCCTCCTCACAACATCCGCATCAAAACTCCAAAGTCTTTTGCCAAATGTTTATCGTGTGTCACTTGCCTTACTGGGTAAGCATAAAGACGACCAAGAATCTTACCCAACAAAAGCCACATATATGACCGGGAATCTCACTACATAAGTGAGAGAGAAGAAACTCTTACCCGGTTAGTACTTATAGAAAAAAAGACAATACCAACAATCACTTTTGATTACCAAGAATGTTACCTGATAAGTATAGGTGGTGACTCTTATCATAGACGCTTACCTTGTAGGCTTTTGATAAACGACTCTTTACTTTTTACATTTTCATTTTATGATTTGACTTAATTCTAACATAAAAGGTGTGCATACAGCTAAACACCATAGAACATCCCTCCGTATTCAAAAAGCTCACATCAATCTTTCCACCTCAACCTACAAGTACATCTTTTTAGCCTTCCTATCCTTTCCAATTTACCATTTCATTTCCACTTTTCATGACTTTTGCTTTTTTTTGCGTCAAAAACGTCTATCCAACTCGTTAGTAACAAAATAAACTTTGACCATCGATTCAAAAGTCATTTACAAGCATCGTTAAATAACGGGAAAACCATCCTTTCATGAGCCAAAATCAACAACGATAATTCACAAGGATTATAACGGTTAAGCCAGTCTGCTAATTCGAAAACTTGGCCTTCAAGTTCTAACATTTCTGGTAAAAAACAAAATAAAAGCAGTTGCAAAAGAAAGCAAAAGCCATCTGTGGAAATGGATTGGATAAGTAAAGCATACCTCTCTTTTCGAGTCAATTGAACATAGAAAGAAAAGCAGCAAAGCGAAGATGACTAGAGAAAGTGACTCGATCAGATTGTACGCACGAACATATCATATCACGTAGACCAAATGTCCAATGACAGCCAGACCATGTTATCTGATCTTCTTAGTCACGGAATCTAGCCTCTTGTTTTTGCTTCCCTCTTTCCGCCATCAAATCAATCACGCCACTTTCTAAGTGTGCGTGTGCTTGCCACCAAACTACCCGATCTGACCTCACATCAGTTAAGGATATCTTACAAGTACAGGTAAACAGTGATACAGCCAAGGTTTTCACGGGAAAAAATGTTCTACTGCTTTGAGATAAAGGTCAGGTCTGCATATATGTTACCCTCCCACCCATCCCCACCCTGGATGTGGGGTGTCTTTTTTTTTTGGGTAAACGCAGGTTTCCAGACCAGCTTATGTGCGACGACTAATTCCCTGTACGACCACAAATGGCCTAGAGTCATCGCAGCCTGCCACAAGGGCTTTGACAACACCTGGATTTGAACCGGGGGTAGATGAGATTTTCCACTACATCTCCCAAGGCTTAACAATGTGCCACAACCCAAGTGGTTTGGTTTAGGTTGCTAAAGAATATCATAGGGGTGTGAACTGGTGTACCAAGATGGTGGAGGCAACCTTTTTGTTTGTTTTAGTCAAAGTTGAAAGAGGCTCAAGGCACACTTTGATGTGGGGTGAGGACGGGCCTCATAATGCAAGGCGTGTATTATCAATACAAACACACACGGTTACACAGCTCAAATATGCACAAGTAATAGCATCCAATGCAGCCACCAATAGTACTTCGATTAACGCAGAAGGAAGAAATGTTTAAAGTGTGTTGTGGAGGAGAAGTTTTAAGGTCTGAATATTTATAGAGAATAAGGCTTGAAGTTCTAAGGACCGGGTATTTAATATCACCGTTTGACTTGTCATATATTTAATAACTCTTTTTTAAGAAGTCTAGGATATGAGAAGTCTAGAAAATTAGGATTTGACTAGGCATTTAATAACTATTTGACCATGGATCGTGTGAGAAGTTGAGTTAATGGTGAGAAGTGGATTTGAACCGTTGATCTCAGGCCCTACGATGAATTGTGCATCTCGATGCATCTTATCTCGGTGCATCTCATCTTAATGTGCATCCATTTCTCATCCAATGGTTGATAACCACTTCTCATCGGAACCCAACCTTTAGGTAAATAATCTTAAAGTGAGATTGTAATTAAATGAGTTTAGAGTCATTATTATTTTTTATAAATCAAGAGGTCATGAATTTAATTAAAGTCTCATTTATGATTATTTACCTAAATGACCCAGGTCTAGGATGTCAGGTAGAGATAGATGTTGTTTCCGTTAATACCTTCAACTTGTGATATTGTGTACTTACGATTTATTTACGTAATGGTCTTTTTCTTGTGATCAGGTTGTGTCGAAACCAGGACCAAAGGTGAAGCGGATTTCCGGTCTAAGTATTTTGGACAACAAAGGTGTGAACCTCATAGCGATACTGTTGACTTCCTTCATCTGCTTTTACATCTTTTGAAGGCGAGTTTCTTGTACAATTTTACTCTTCAAAATTCTGTCAAATATCACCATTCATGTTGTATCCTTCATTCCGACAGATTTCTCATCAATAATCACCAAGTTGAGGGTATTAACGGAAACAACATCTATCTCTACCTCACATCCTAGACATGGGTCATTTAGGTAAAGATTTCATAAATGAGACTTTAATTAAATTCATGACCTCCTAATCTATAAAAATAATAATGACTCTAAACTGATTTAATTACAATCTCATTTTAAGGTTATTTACCTAAAGGGTTGGGCTCTGGTGAGAAGTGGTTATCAACCATTGGATGAGAAATTGATGCACATTGGGATGAGATACACCGAGATAAGATGCATCAAGATGCACCCGATGATTCCCTTCTGAGCCGCAATTCATGAGAGGGCTTGAGATTAAAAGAGATCAACGGTTCAAATCCACTTCTCACACTTCCCACCATTAACTCAACTTCTCACACGATCCATGGTCAAAGAAGAGGTTATTTAGAAGAATAATCTTCACACAAATTTAATTAAATGCAGGACTGCATTTTTGTCTTATACATAGGCATTCTTTTGTTAAAGAGGGACATTCTTAAATCTATCAGATAGTCATGCATTTGAATTAAAAAATCACTCTTAAATAGCCCGTTAAGAAAAATAAGTGATGCAGAGGCAATAGTTCATCATAGTAAGTGATGATTGGAGGTGGTTCAGTAATATAACGAGGCTGAAGGCTCCTACTCAGAAAGATCATAGGTGGAGG
Source organism: Carthamus tinctorius (assembly GCA_001633085.1). NCBI lineage: Eukaryota > Viridiplantae > Streptophyta > Magnoliopsida > Asterales > Asteraceae > Carthamus > Carthamus tinctorius. Next base: position 8,164 of record LUCG01040384.1, on the reverse strand, counting down.
CACACTGCTAAGAAAAAGGAACAAAATCACAAGGCAGCTCTAAAAGTTAATTTTGTTTGACCAATAAATAAGCTTGTACTAGAGAAGTGTTCGGATTAGATGTTTCAATTATAAAATCCAGAAGAGAACGCATATTAAAAAGAACCAACTTTCATGAAGCAATTAGCAATATACTAATATACTAGTTTATAATAACTAGAAATCCAAAAAACATACTGTATGTACCTCTATAGACTTGTAAGAAGAAATATCAGCTACAATGATCAAACTGCAATCGCCTCTCCAGCTTGATGTTTATATTTCTACCTTGTTTCATACACCTTCCAGTTAGATGGATTGTTCTCTACTAACACAAAGCACGTAGGAACCACACTAAAGCTTAGACAAACAATAGAGAACGCTTTGATCAGTGAAACAATTATATATCTATGCATATTATATTCAAATATGATATGGGCAAAGGATTGTGTGAGATAAAGAGTTAAGGTGACAAAGAATTAAAAAATCACTCTCAAATATAAACTGACTGCCTAAATTTCAATATATTACCATTGATCACCTTTAATATCAAACCCATACCATATTACCCTTTACAGGGAACTGATTTGGTGCATCTTGGTGCATCTCATCCTAATGTGCATCTAAAGATGGAGATCCCTTCTTACCCTTCTCATGATAACTCCACTTCTCACAGGAACCTAAGCCATATGATATAATATGATATCAAAAACCAACACCAAAACTAGTCTGAAGATATGCTTAGGCAGAAAATATTTAATCAAGTCTTTTATTACAAAGCACTTGCATAATATAAAGCATATACCACTAAACCTTAAGGAATTCAAAGTCAGATGATCTCAAAGGACTCGATGTTATTTAAATTGGCTGTTTATTCAGGCTCATTCTGTTTCTCATTATTGTCACCTTATTGTTATTAAATATAAGTAATATATTGAAATTTAGGCAGTCAGTTTATATCTATGTTACACTATGGCTGGCAACTGAAAAATGTCGAAAACTACAACCCTCTTAAAAGAAAGTGAGCATATCCCAAAAGAAGATTTTAGCTACTTATAATGTTGACCAATTCAAAGATCATAAATTACAAAATATAGACATGTAATGCAGTTGAACCAAGAACATGAGTTACTTGTTAACGGGTAAAGAGCTGAGGCTGGGCCTTGAACAGGATGGTGCAATTCTATCTATTTTTGACAAGAATCCATAAGCAGTCCGAATGGCTGATTTCCTGTCACTTCTATCTGGAATGCAATAAAAAGAATGATACTCTAACTTTCACTACCCTCCAACTTCTCAACCTGCAAGTCTGCAACAGCCCTTTCCCCAATCGACCAAAGCAGTAAAAATGGTTTCTTTACGAAGAAGGAATAAACCAGAATTGATAAAACCTTTCTGGAAATTGAATTTCTAGCAAAACTGTTAAAAAAGAGCAAGAGATGAAGACGGTCAACAATGCCTGAAGATGATTGTACAACTATTAAATATTATTCTTACAATACTTACAAATGATCAAATCCCACCCCCAAACAAGAAGGCCCTTCGGGAAACAATAGAGGTGGGCATAACGAAAACTTCAAATCTTCATTTGCTTCTGAGGAGATGAAGATTCCAGCACTATGCCATCCTCCAACTCTCTCTCTATCCAGGCTTCACCATCTATTTCATCATCCAGGTCTTCTACACGCTTTCTTTTCATAGTTTTAATAAAATTCCTTTTCTTAAGCTTTTCTCTGATTCGATTTACATCTACCTGGCTGTTGCCAACTATACCTCCCACTGAAACTATCTTGCAACCTGAACTTAGATCAGACTTCACCATAACAGGTTCACCACCACTATCACCATCCTCAACAACACTAACTGCACTGCCGGTGTCACTGGTTTGGCGATTTGGTGTTTCTTTTGATGTACCCTGGACATTGTGAAAAGTGTCTTTCTTGAGACAGTCGGATGTTATATCTTTTGCACTGCCGCTATCACTGGTATGACTACTTATTGTTTCTCTGGAAGTATGATGAACATTGTCGAAGGCCTGTTTCTTGACACAATTAGACAATGCAGCTTTTGCAGGTCCACCAGCATTCATGGAAGCAACCGTCTTAGAATCATGAATGATACTAGAGCCACTCAAAGTGGAAGATTGTGGACTATAGATTGTTGCTTTTTTGATTGGAGATTCAGTTACATTCTGATCCTTCAGTGTTAGAGTTTGGCTCTGACTCTGTTCCCACAAACTCATCATCTGTTGGATGACATCTGAAATAAGGAACGAGAAGATTCAGAAGACACATAAACAAGAGCCAAAATTAACAGAACTTGCAAACGTAACTCAAGTGGATGAAAAAGATGAGTAAATAAAATGATAATAGCCAGCCCCCTAATAAATAAATCAGGATATATGGGTATGCTGGAGATTATGACTTTCTGTTCCCAAACCTGGTACTCCCTAGCATGCTTATTGTTATGTCATGCTAATCATTTGCGATCCTTCTCGATGTCTAAAATTTAATGTATTTCCTGGTTGGTTAATCTTTTTATCATCAAGAAGGATAGCAAATGATTAGCATGACATAACAATAAGCATGCTAGGGGGTACCAGGTTTGGGAACAGAAAGTCATAATCTCCGATGTTTACGATACTAAAGCCATGAAACATAAAAACTGTGGGGTTTGGTTAAATGAAAAGGTCAAGTGTGAGAATGAACTTGTAATATAGAATTATAGATGATCTGAACGTCCCATATAAAATGTTAAGTTGGATGGGAAGGAAAAAGACAAGAGAGTCTCATAGTGTTAGTTCAACATGCCTTCTAACTGCTTGGGTGAAACATCAAATTCCATCCACCAAGCCTTCCCTTTCGCTGTTGGCAATTTCACCTTCTTAACCTTGGCAGCAAGAAACAAAGAACCAGCAGCAATATAATGGGGTTTGTGCTGCAAGCACAGTGAGGTACGAAGCCTATATATATAATGCATCAAAATTAGTGTCTGTAATTGAAAATAATATCCTTACAAAAATCAATAAGATCCCATGAAAAAAGTAGCATACAGCGTACCAGTCATTCACAAAATTCCATGCTACTTTTACTAGCTCTTTGTGTGTGATATCCAATCTCTTAAGGGCAGCAACAAGTGACTTGTATGGATGTTCTATATTCAGATCAAACGCAATAGTAGCCAAGAGAAGTCTTTCCCCAATTAAGATTAGTTCCTTCTGCTTATCATATATCTCCTACAGGAATAAAGAACCTGATAAGAAACACCACCCACACTGAAGCATGTCCAAAAATATAGGTAACAGGTATGTCTGTCACACCCGAATTCTCCGTGAAGCTGAAGGATCCCACTTGTATACTAACTTATAAGCCACCACAACAAGTTCACCTAACCATCGTGGCGTTTCTTCAGCTTTGCAAGCAAGAAACATGCATACAGTTGCAATTGTCTGCAAAAAGCAGTCACTGTTAAGTTTTAGAGTATGATTAGCAAATATAGCTATACAATATTACAATGTTCTTTAACTGGGATTTACTGGGTCAGTTAGGTTAGCTGTACAATCTTCTACTGTTCTTTTTTTATGATTAAATGATATATGCTAATACACAATCTATTATTATACCAGGAAACTGATTTTGACTGCCCAGAAGAGAAGGAACAGTTTGAAAGACAGTACAATATCTGCTAAATAAATGAACTTTGCCAGTCAGTTAAAATATCTGAAGTCATGCAGTTATTCACCCCTTCTGTGGCAGCCAACTGCAACGTTCTTGACCTTTCTTAGTACTATATTCCAAATTATGCATTTGCCACATTTTAGAGCCCACAAGGTTTTAGAAGTTATCTGGCTTTGCAAGTAGATAAACTGGTGTAAAGGAGACTTTGTTTGCTCATGACACACTCCATCAGATCTTCAATAGGCAACATCAAACCTAAGTAGCTTCCACCTATAATTTAGATTCATACTGGTGGTGCCATTCAATAAGGTGTTTTAACGTCTTACATATGGTCAGCAAAGCTTGACCGGTAGTTAGAAATTTGTAACATAGAGTAGAAATTGGAAATGTTGAAGAATGATGCAATTATTTCTCTGTTTCATGGTCTTAATAGGTTCAAAAGAAGTGACCAATTTTCTCTCACAAGCAGTTTTCCCATGTGATTGCCAACACCACATGGTTCATTCTTCATTGATGATATTTTGTCTACTTTGGCAAGTTGGTCCCACCATGGTTATGTAGTTCCTCGTGGAGTCCTGTCCAAATTCCCTCGGATCCAAAGTAAAGGGGTGGAGCTGTATAAATATATTTAGTTTTCTTTATTTGTATCACAAGTGTTTACTGTTTTGTGGGGTAAATTAACCTTTTATACTTTACATACCCTAATCGTAAGCAAATGTATATAGAATGTATTAGTTGCAGTAGGGAGTTCATTGGAGAAAAGAGAACAGAACTTTCATTGAAAATCCAAGGTGATAAAACAAATACAAAGAATAAAAAGTAACACTTAAGCTTCAATTTGCTGCGTTTACAGGACAGCCCCTTGACAGTACTGAAATCCTAGATGGATTGGAAATATATATTTTGAAATAGAAAGTTGCTTATGTTAAAACCTTAAACAGTTAAAGTCTGGAAAAATGACATCATACAAAAATCGAAAACTGAAATGGTTTGAACAAATGAAGAGAGAACTGGATTTAATGTATGGTAACAGTGGTTTGACCAGGAGTGAACTTATAATTTAAGAAATATGTCTGTGTACAGAGTTGAGAGCAATTTAGGTGAAGATATGTTGAGATCATCAAGTAGATTTGCAATCAAGTAGATTTGCAAGAGCTAAGAAGGTCCAAAACCAAGAATGGAGGTTGAAGATAATTTTCTTCAAACTGTACAATTGACTCTATTTGGTTTTATGCATTGTGTTAGCTCTCTTTTGGTTATACTAATTGATGGAAACCATTTAAACTTGCAGTTTCCACTTTCCATATCCACATATGCAGCTTCCTAATTCAAGATGTACTTTGTAAGTCTATAGGATATTTTTGATTGGCCAAAGGGATAAATACACCAAACATCAAAGACATTACAAAATCATTAAAGCAGATTACCTAAAAAAAATAAGATACTGGATAAAACATTTACCTGCCAATCATTCTTCGCATGGGACTGCCTCATGTAAAACCGATGGCAAAACATCATTGCTGTTGCTATTGTTACCTGGGGCCTGCAATATGAACCAATAACCAACTACCATTTTAGCACATAATGATGTCAGAAACTTCTAAATGAGAACAGAGTGGAAGGAAACATTGGATGAGAGAAATAGGGGAAGTAGTACCACCTTACTAGAAATTCCTTTAAGCTAGCAGGGAGCTGATGTTACATATTAATTGGTTACAGAGAAGGCAAGCTCAACACTGAAATATGCATATGTACTCTCTAGTAGTTGAAGACAAAGGATTTCCCTTACGGCTTGCAAAAAGAATGTTGCCATGACTCGAATATGTGAAGGGGTCACCTTATCAGTCGTTCCAAAGCTCAATGAGACGATAATTACAAACAAATTTGGGAAACCACAGGCTAAAATCAATGTACAGATAAATAAAACCCTATAAAACTACTAAAACTTTCAAATACTCCACAAAACAGATAAACTAGAAAAGAGAAATAAACCCATTATAACATAATCTACAAAATTACAGGTCATCTAACAAGTATCTTCCAATATAACCAAAAGTAATCTTAAAATATAAAGTGATCACCAAAAATGGAGCGGCTAATATCATCAGGAAAGTTTTTCAAATAAGCGATATCATAAAATATTCTATCTTCCGACACTTCCAGAGTTCATGTGCCTTCTCACATGATAGTGAAAGAGAACAAGAGCTTACACTTTAAGCTCTATGCCAAGCTCTTGCAGAAAAGAGCAGTACAGCTTTCGCAGATGTTGTTCCTGCTTGTAATCAATGCCATCAGATCTTGATGGAGTATGACATTCTATTTCTTTCCTGCTGAAATACCACTTGCGCATAGAAGACTGCGGTGCTCCAGGCATAAGTATTTCAGCTGCATCAGTTGCAATTTCTTTCTGGGAATTATAGCATTGCATTGAAGCTGCCATGCTTCCACTAAAATATCAGTGTCTTGCACACTAATGTAATGATGCCACTCTATCCTTGCTTACTCTCTATCTTGATATTCTACAAAAACAAAAGAATAAGTATTAAAAGATATCTTGCGTTTAATTGGATGTAAAATTAGAGATGCCTGCTTGTGAGTATTTTACAATAATAGTGACATCATGTCAATGTTAAGATCTTGTTTTCTTTATGTCCTAGTTCGCTTTATTTGCTTATACAGTTCTAGTTATGGAAACATACGGAAAGCAAGTACCCATAAAAACGGGAAATTGGCCATGGTGACCAAACTCAACCCCACAATTTGCCTCCTGCCTATTTTCTCCCCAGTTTTTGCAAAATACCCACCAGGTCCATTAAAATGGGTCCGTTTTTAATGGATCCAGCTAAAAAGACCAAAAAAGGACTCAAATGGTCAGGTCAGCTCTAAAACGGACCCAGGTCAGCTAAAATTTCATTTTATGAATCTGTCATTTTTTCGTTTTTTTAGCTGGGTGCGTTGAAAAGGAACCCAATTTAGCGGACCTAGTGGGTATTTTGCAAGAATGGGGTAGAAAATGGGTAGGAGACCAATAAGAGGGTTGGGTTTGGTCACCAAGGCCAATTTCCCCATAAATGCGCAGGCCTACATATCTAGATGCCATTTTATCATCAATGTCCTTTTAGATCAATAAATCCCACCTATCTTTTATATCAACCCCTATCTGTTGACATCAATTTACCAAACTAAAGGTACAGAAACAGTATAAATCCAAACATAATAATAATTTCAATGAAATACTAAAAACAACATGTCTATAGCGCCGATATCACAGGAAACAAGAAACAAGAAATTGCAAAGTACTACCAAATTAATGTTCATCCTTAATGCAATTACCCTCATAAATTTAGTATAAATGTAATTTTTAATTCTATTTAATAATCTAATCGTGATGCCAATAATTAAACCTAAGATCATCAACAAACAAAACAGCGATCGATGAGAAAAAATATCGCAAAAGAGATATGAAATTATAAACAAAACGTACATTTAACCTGAGATTGAAGCTGAAAAAACTGATTTTGCTGAGAATTGCTGCCAATTGAGAAGCCACACAGCCTCTATTTTCACCTCCAGGTTCCAAAGCGTAGAAGAGAACCCTAGTTTGTTTTCAGTTTCTGAAGCTTTTATTCCCTCCTACCCCCCTCTTTATTTTATGAGATAATTACGAAAATGGTCCCTTGACTTACGTATAATATATGGATAATGTCCATTTGATGAAATATTTTACACATTTAGTCCTTACCCCTAAAATAGGCGTGTCTGGCAAAAAAATAAGCTAGCTTATAGTCCATCCATACATGTATCAGAAGTTTTTGAAACGCTACTTTGAGTAGCTTTTGAGGAGCTTATTGTAAATTTTTCCAATTATACCCTTATTAATATTAATTATTAAATTCAAATATACATTTTTTGGTCATTTTACATACTCATAAGCTAGTTTTTGCCAAACATAATTTGTTCATAAGCTAGCTTATCAGCTACTAGCAAGCTTATCAATCAACAGCTAGCTTATCAGCTAGTTTGCCAAACATAGCCTAAATAGTCATGTACAACTCACATGACAATTTTCTAATAGTTGAGAATAACGATTAAAAGTGTGAAAACAAAATTAACGTGTGTCATTTAGGCTATGTTTGGCAAACTAGCTGATAGGTTAACTTATGACTTATAAGGTAGCTTATGAATGATAAGGTAGCTGTTGACTGATAAGGTAGCTGATGAATAAGTTACGTTTGGCAAAAACTAGATGATAAGGTAGCTTATGACTGTAAAAGAACAAAAAAAAGACATGTTTGAAAATTAGTGGTATAAAACTTAGCTAGGGTATATTTGGAATAAAAAAATAAAAAGTCTCATAAGTCACCAAAAGGTTAGTGAGAGTAGCTTTTCAAAAAGTTAACGTAGGTCATCCTTAACCGTACCCTTCATACCCTTCATACCTGCTGCCACATCAGCTTTCCACTATCTTA